>PVJX010008632.1:0-64622 GCA_004027295.1 Dolichotis patagonum
AAAAAAAATTTCAATACCTTTGACCTATAAATTCCTCTTCTAGGAAAGTCTTGCCTTGGGGTAGATTCACCTAAGGTAAATTATTGAATCAAATAGTGCAAAGTTTTTAAGCCTCTTCATGTAATCTGAGCATTTAGTAGAATGCTGTCTAAGATACATGCTTAGATTTCTAAGATCATCACTTGTTTACATAAATGTAAGCATAAGGATGCTCAATGTGACCTAAATATTCTACAATAAGAGCTGGATATGTAAACTTTATTCTTTTAATCTGATATAATCAACAAAGGCATTAACAGCACCAACACAACAACAAAAAGGAAAAACAAATCCCCTAGATATTAAAAAGCAAAATAAAAAAATGGTAGAACCATAGTATGCTATGGATTATCTTTAGGTGATGGAATTGTGAAAAAGATTTTCAGTGTTTTCCCAGCTTTTCCTTTTTTCCTTTTGTATTTAGAGGAACCTGTTACTCTAATTACAGGCAGGTTTTGGAGCAGAAGTGGCAGGATTGAAGCTATACATTCGGATTAATTCAGCTGTGGTGAAGGCAGTAAGATGTCTGTCAAAACAGCCAAATTCAGAGTCTAACGGGAACTTAAACATGGGAGAGGAGAAAAGGGCCCACTCTCTGTATGAGGGACTGGCATGTGGCAAACTAATAAATACAGGTTGAAATACCTTCACTTGCAGGGCTTCTCAAGACCCCAGCAGGAGTGAAGGAAGGCCAGCCACGCAAAGGGGGCCACAGCCAACCATTCGAGCAGACCATTCGAGAAGACCTGGAATGTGCCAAGTGAAGGCAGCAAATGATGAGTGATCCCTGGCACAGGCAGCAGACAGAATGGTACCTGTCCTAGTGGAGCCAGAGACAGAATGGCACCAAATGCCTAGTGGAGCCAGCTGTCTTCCTTTTGCCTTTACCTTTGAGTTCCAGCTTTTTTTCCAGCTTTTTTTCTTTCTGCATTTCTCATTGTTAATTATAGGCTTGAGGGGCTTTTACAAATACCTCATTCTTATCCTGGAACTCTTCTGCGGTTACCATTCTGAGAGGCTGAGGCAGGCAGATTCCAAGTTCAAGCCCAGCCAGGCCAACTTAGTGACTTAGTAACACTCTGCCTCAAAGTAAAAAGTAGAAAAAAGGCTGAGGATGTAGCTCAGTACAAAGGCCATGGATTCAATCTCCAGTGCTAAAATAGAATTTCTTCATTATTTTTCATTTTTCCCTTTTAAAAGATGTGAAAGGATACATATGTGTGAGTACATATGAAGACCTCTATGTGGCAAGATTACTGTAGTGTTCTGTGCCCCTTTAAGTGTTCAAGAATAAACATGTCCTATTACTTGAAATTTCAAATCCAAATTTCTTAATCAAGGATTCAATGCCCTCCAGAGGTCCTAATATATCCTCAATCTTATCTCCAAATGGCCCATAAAATCTCTTCTTTATTCAGGTGCAGGCTCCAGATAGATCCTGCTCACCTCTGGGCAGCCCATGCCCCCTCCCTAGTCTCTTTTTGTTTGCACTGGAGCAGTTATTCAAGCAAAAGTCAGCATCCCCCTCCTCCCTCCCTCCCAGCATCCCCCTCCTCCCTCCTTCCCAGCATCCCCCTCCCTCCCTTTCCCAAGCATTTCAGAATATGGAGGCATCTTAGTACCTGCAACCATAAATTTATATCTAGCTAACATTTACTAATGCTAGTTAAGCTCTAGGCTTTGCATATCACCCTCATGTATCCCAGGTAATCAGTGAGGTGAGGTAACTTGTGCAGTGTCACTTATCTAATAAGTGACAGAACTGGCATTTAAATCTGGATAGACTAACTTCAGAACCTAGCTCTTCACCTCTGGGTGGGGTAGAGGTTTTCAGACTATTTTTTCCCCCCAGAGTGAATTTTCTGCTTTTTTCAAATGAAAAAATGAACAGATTTTAAGAGGAGCTATTCTGGTAGAAGAACCAGACAGACCTCCACTGCCCCCTCTTACAGCAGGCTTCTGTGTAGCACGCGAGAGATTCAAAACTACACAACGAAAACCACAGGTGTGGTGCCCACCTGTAATCTCACCATTCCGAGAGGCTGAGGCAGGAAGATCACAAATTGAAGGCCAGTCGGGGCAACTTATTGACTTCCGAGAATCTTTATGCGAAAATGTAAAAAATTTTGGAGGGCTGGGAATGTAACTCAGTGTAGTTCCATCCCCAGCAACACTCTCTCTCTCTCTCTCTCTCTCTCTCTCTCTCTCTCTTCCCTAGCTCAACCACCTCATTTTAAGGTGTCCAAAAAAAAAAAAAAAAAAGCAGAAGTCCTGAAACAGCTCAGCAGGACAGGACAGTTCCAAGGACTCAGCAGATCGGTCTCCCTGCTTGGCAATTTCTTGGGCTCTGAACTGTCTATTTTTCAACTAATTACTTGCTACTGGATTGTTTCCTTGGGATATCACTGTTGCTTACTGGTGTCCACATGACTGATTTTTTTATTGTTCACATCTCATACCCAGCAATTCCAATAGCTGTTGGCAAGAGAAAGGTGTTCCCAGACCGCTGCACCAGTTAAAGCATTAGCTCTTTTTCTCATGTACAGAGGATTATCATTCATGATACATAAAAGTTGCTCTAAATACTAGGGAGATAGCCTTGCTATAGTCAAGGAAATACAACTGAACCCATATTGAGATTCATTTTTGATCCATTAAAACATTTAAAAGAATAGCACTAGCTTATTTTGTTGAGGGACTGTTTCCTACACTGATGGTGAGAGTATAAATTCATACAGGCATTTTAAAGAAAATGTGTTGATTATCCACCCAAACTTAAAGCAGAGATTGCCTTTGCTCCAATACTTCTTCTTTTATGCAATATAAAAATATCTGCGCACACACACAGAGTTGTATCAATAGGGACATCCATTGTAGCACTATTTATAAAAACAAATACTACAAATGATGAAAGTATTCATCAATAAGGGCTAGTAACAAACTAAACAAATTAATGCATTTTAAATAAATGCATTAATATACTCAGAATGGAAACTGTAATTTATTAGAAATTTTTGATAAGCTAATATACACCGAAATGAGATCTCCAAGACATATGATTAAGATTCTAAAAATCAGGGGCTGGGGATTTAGCTCAGTGGCCTAAGTGCCTGCCCAGCAAGCACGAGGTTGTGAGTTCAATCCCCGGTACCAGGAAAAAAAAAAATCTAAAATAAAAGATTCTAAAAATCTAGTCATCAAATAATATGTACTACATACTCTCATTTGTGTAAAACAAACAATTTTCTATAAGGTAGCATCATTTGGAAGCAGTTGATCAAATGATTAATGGTGCTCTCCTGTGGGAAGGAACAGGGTTGCGAATATTTATGCCAGGTCCTTGTGGGTCTCCTCAGACTTCCCAGAGCCACTCCAGACTCAAAGTTCTTAAAAACTGTATACAGCTTCAAGAAAGAAAATAAGTTTTTGTTTTGTGTGTGTGTGTGTGTGTGTGTGTGTGTGTGTGTGTTTTCTCTTTAAATAAAATTTTAAAAAAAAAGAAAGAAAATAAGCAGCCTTACAATTCGTGCATCAAGGTCCAAATGAAGGTGGGAAAATAGAAAGGAACTACAATGCGGGATCAGCCTGGACACTCCTGTCTCTTCTCCTCACCCCTTAGTCTCTCCAAACTTCCCCCTCTCTTAGCACTCCAGAAAAGTTAAACAGATTGGCAGGACTCACCTGGCTCCATCTCTCTCCTCCTGTCGGCTGAGACCCTTCAACTAGTCAGCCTTAGGACTCCAGGCTTAATCGCCTTCAGGGTTTACAGCCAAAGAGAACCCTTCTTCACTTCCCCTGCTCCTCCCATCCCTCTGAAAGGAAAGAAGCTCTGCCTAACTAAGCCTTTAAATGTTTGCTGAGGAATTTGTTTCCGTGGCCTTCTGGTTAAGCAGGGAGGACTCCCACATGGTGTGGAACTCAAAGCTCTGCTCCCATCCATCCCATAGCGCTGTCTCTTCATTCCCGAAAACCCATGCATTCTGACCCAGTGCAGTCAAGCATCACCCAGTGGTGTCAGTGCTGGGATTGGGACTGGGATGAGTGAAAAACCAGCTGTCCTGAAGAAGGTCATAGATGAAGTCATGCGCGTGTACACACACACACACACACAACACACACGTGCGCAGAATTTTTACAACCCATTAGGATGCAGGCAACATTGAATCTTGAAAAACAAAGCACAATGAAAGTTTTAATCTACACTGTAGATTAAAAACACATTTGGGAAAGTTTCCAGTGGCAAGGGGGTATGACATGACAGTAACTAAGGGAACGAAAACCACAAAAACAGTGCAGCTAGTTCCATGACGTAAAGAATACTATTTGCACAGATAGGCCTATTTTTAAAAGATGGAAGAAAATGTAAGAAACCATGACTGTCTAAGAGCAGATAGATCACAAATATTTGTGATTTTCCTATGTATATTTTACTGAATCAAAAAAATTCCACAGTAGGAGTGTAAGATGCTTTTAATCAGGAAGGAGAAACATTTAAGAGAGAGTGAGTAGAGGGGTAGGAAATTGAAGGCAGGCCATCTGGACATGTAAATATGTGTTTACTGGATTCATAATTTTTTTTTTTGAGGCAGGGTCTTGCTGGTTCAAGTTGGTCTTGATCCTACTATGTAGTCCAGGCTGGTCGCAAGCCCATGGCCTCTCCTGCCTCAGCCTCCCAAGTGCTGGGATTACAGGTGTGTGCTGCCATACCCAACACAAAACTCAAACAATTTAAAGAGAGAAGTAGAAGTATGCATTCAACATTCCTTGCAGGGAGGACTTTAGTTTTGTCAAAGAATAAGTACTGCAGAGAAAATGTAAAGCCCCCCAACACGTTTGCTGATCCTCATCAGAGGTATGCAAGACCTGCTTAGTTCCCTGTGATAATCTGTGTGACTCACTGAAAATGCCGAAATTGATTGAACCAAAGCTTTCACAACCCTTCCTCTTCGAATGTGCCAACTGGGGAAATAGCCCTAGTCGAACGCATCACACTCACTCATTACTAAGCTTCACTGTGGCCTTTACTTTGCCAAAGTTGCTCTACTGTGGCTCAGGAGAACAACTGGTTACTGGTGCCAAGAATATTTTATAGCAGAAATATATGCTTCTTTGAGGAAGGCAAAAGGAAAAAGATTTTTTGTAATAAAAGTTCTAATTCATATTAAAGACATTTTGAATATAGAATTTTTAAATTGGTAGAAGAAAGTATAAATTTTAGTAGGTCCTCCCCAATTTTTTCCCCCACTACTCTGGATTGAAACCAGGGCATCTGCACCAAGCTACATCCTCAATCCTTTTTTCAAAATTATTTTGTATTTTGAAGCAAGGTCTTGTAACAGTTCCGAGAGCCAGCAAAGGGAACTTGGTGTGAGATGAAGCCCCTAAAGGTGATGGGAAGCCAGTAAGAGTTTTAAGCAGCAGAGTGAAATAATCAGATTTGCTTAGAAAAGATCCTTCTATTCTATTGGAGGCTGGATGGAATGGGAAGCCATGAGAAGAGAGCCATTGAAAGATTCCTGTGGTAAATAATCCAAATGAGATTTGAGGGAGGCCTGGAGCAGAATAGTGACATTAGAGCTGTTCTCAGTGGAGGATTCTAGAGGCATTAGAAATTGGGGTGGGTTACAGTCAATGATACAATATTCACCTACCTTGTATGAGGCCCTGAACTCAATCCCCAGTGACACCAAAACAACTTGTCAAGCCATGGTGATTAATAGAATATGTAGAGTGAGAGAGAAGGCAGAAAAGTGGGGCTGCTGCCTCAATTCAACAGTTGACTGCAGGGTCAGTTCTTTTGAAGCTTTTCTGTAGCCACTGTCAGTGGTCTTCCAACTTCACTGGAAACTGCTCATACAACTGTACCTGCATCCAGGGGTAGCTGGGAAATGTAGTCCTTTTCCATGGTAGCAAAGATTCCAACTAGACAAAGTCTTGTTATTAAAGAACACACAGTAGCACATGCAACTGCTATTTCTGGGGCAGTGAACTGCCCTGCTGTGTGCTTCTTTTTTCTACTGGGCTTGTCTCAGAGCATGGCTCTGGAGAAATCCAGAGCTGACTTCACCAGGGCGTGAGTTTTTATTAGTGAATGGTATGCACACGCTAACAGCACGACTAAAATTGCCACGAGAGCATGACTAAAGTGAAGGATCATTGCTTCAAAACTGGATTGGGAGAAAATCGAGAGTGGGAAGAAACGGATGGGTAGAAAGAAAATGGAGACCTTAATTACCGGGACATCTTGATGCAGAGGAATTAAGTTTCCTATACGAGAAATCAGGTGTGCACCCTAGGACAACCTAAGATTGTAGTGAAGAGGGAGAAGTCAGGCTGGGGACAAACAGCAGATAAGAGAACGGTTTTCTGAAACTCTAGTGAGGATCAGGGAGTCACAAGAATCCATCAAATCCAGATTCTTGATTTCTTGATTCTGTTCTTTTTTCTCCCTACCCACTTCATCTTTGTACAAGTCTGAAGCTGCAAGATTGCAAACTGAGCGCACACACATGTCACTCCCATCCTGTCCCCTTGGCCCACCTTGCCCTCCAGATCTTCCTGCAGCAGCTGATGAGACCTGACAGCAGTGCTGCATCAAGAACCACTCAGGTTCTCCCCCAGGGCTCCTGTGACCTGCTGGGTACTCCCATCTGTGCAGACCTGGAGAGTGGAGGAAGCTAATACGCTCTGGGGAAAATCTTAACCTTTGGAGACCAGGATGTGGTAAGTAAATGCTTGTCCTGACCTCTCTGAGGGTGGACAATGCTGAGGGGCATCTTACCTAGCTCCTTAGAGTCTTAGTGAGGCTAAATCCCACGTGCCCGTAGCAGTAGCAGGCTTGATAACGCATCTGTAATTGTTCTAACACGTAACATCACATTTACCACTTTAATGACTTTCCAGTGTACATGCCAATAGGACCTGGTGTACTCACAAGGATGTACAGCTACCACCACTGTCTAGTTCCAGACCATTTTCACCATTCCCTAAAGAAACTCCAGATTCATTAAACCATCACTCTGCACTTCTCCTCCCCCAACTATAGGAAATCACCTGTTGATTTTCTATGTCTATAAACTTGCCTCTTTGAGATATCACACAATAATGGACTCAGGCAAAATGTGTTCTTTTGTGTCTGGACTCGTCCTTTTAACATAATGTTTTCAACACTTATCCATATTATAGCTTGAATCAGTACTTCATTCCTTTTTATGGATAAATAATACTCCACTGTGTGGCTACACTCCATCTTGTTTGCCTCTCAGTTGTTGGGCATTTTGGTTGTTTACACCTTTAAGCTATTGTGAACAGTACTGCTGTGAATGATGACATCTTTTTATATTGGTTTTTCCATTTGCCTGTCAGTGTGGGAGACTGAATGCTGCATAATCCAGGGGAAGAGAAGCCCTTTGGAGATGTGGACAAAAGCAGCAGATAGAAAGAGGTGGGCAGGCATTTGAGAGACATGGAGAGTCAGAACTGGTAGGATTTGGTGGCAGTGTGAGAGACAGGAACTTGATGACAGGGGAGGAAAAATGGGGATGATACTGAATTTTAACTTAAAGATAATGTTTTAAAAGCTTAAACTTCTTATCATTTGGACAGCTAGCATGTTAATAATTACTGTGCTTCTAAAGCCCACGTTAATCTTACCATGTATGATGACAGGTATTTCCAAGTTCCTGAAAGCAACACCACCCTTAGAGTTTGAAGAGTGGTGGGGCAAATCTTTTTTGCAGGGACCTTGTCTAAATAAGAAAACCTTAAATCTCTCCCAGTCAGCATGTGAGCATCATTTTGACTGCTCAATCTTGCGAGATCCCTCAAAGAAATATGTTGGCCAAATATAGTGATCTACTTGCTAGGCTGTCCATTGATGACCCCACAAACACATGCCCAGGGTTGGCCCCACAAATGTGAGTCCTGGAGCTCCTCTGAGTATCTTGTCAACCCTGTATGTGGGAGTGAGGGAGAGGTGTTGAGTCATAGTACCCCAAAGAGGGAAAACAGGAACAGTACCCCATTTAGGACCATGTTGAGGCTGGGCAGTACTGTTAGCCTTTTAAGAGACAGGCTTAGAACACTTTGAGGTGCAGGGTCTCACTCACCCAGATTTAAGGCTGGTAGCTCCCAAATGATCTGGGATTAATGTGAACTTTAGAAAACAGGATATGAGATGCACCCCACTTTCCAAGTACCATGCATAATACTTGCTTCATCTGACCTTATCAGCACCTTGGGAAGTAAGTAATATTGAGAAAAAAAGCTATCGCCCCAAAACACTACATAACTCCCCTTAGGTCACCTAGTGGTAGATCCAGACTAAAATGTGTTCTTTTTCTATACCCTATGTGACGATCATGAGGGAGCTCACCATTTCTACTCCTATAAGAAGTATATAAACTATTTATCTAAAAGGATCTGCTCTCTGGCTGTTGAACATTCTCTGACCGACCGAGCACATCGCACAGAGTTTCTGTGACTAGGTTTCGGCCATGGCCCAAAGTCCCTCCTGACCTCTTGACAGGAAAAGGGCTAGGGTGTGTCTTCCTTGACTCACATCCCGTGGTACCATGGCTCTTAAGGCCTTGTCACAGGCCTGAGGACTCCACCTGAGCCTGACAATTTCCTTCTTGTTATCTGGGGAAGGTTCAGCCCATACACCGAACAACTCCCTGAACAACTCTTAAGCCAGAGGAAAAGCCATCAGGATGGGTGATGGAAAGTTTATTTAGAACCTGTCACGAAATCCGATTATGAGCATTGTGCATCAGTTTTGAGTGTGGTTAATGATTATTCTGGCTTGGATTCTTGTTGTTTGAGACAGGCTTCAGGAAAAAAAAAATCATTAATGTGAGGTGTGGCTGTTCTCTAATCCTGGCTAATGAAACCCTGCACCTAGGCAAGGGGCCAGGCTGGCTTTTAAGGATGACTATGTAGCTAAGCCATCATCTCGACTCTTTCACCACAAACTCTGAATGAGAGAGTATCCATCTTTTCCCTGACCCATCATTTATCACCCCACAAATAATTACAAATGAGTGAGCTATAAAGCTCCCATGAAAGGAGGAAGTCAGAAGGAGTGGAATGGGACACCACATTTCCTTGGAAATACAGCATCCTAAAAAGAAACATCTGGACACTTCGGGAAAGAGACAAAGCATCACAGTGTCCTGTGGTCTCATCAACACTTCAGTGATGTGATAATTACTAGATGCCTAGTGTAACCATTAAGAAGAGTTCCAAGGTTCAGCCTTTTGGCTGAAATCTTCCAGTAATTTGCCAAAATGACAAACACAAGGGGGAAAAGGAGAGGAACCTGGTATATGTTTTCTAAGCCTTTTAGAAAATATGGGGGGGGGAGTTGGCCACATATATGGGAATCTACAAAAAGGGTGACATTGTAGACATCAAGGGAATGGGTACTATTCAAAAAGGAATGCCACACAAATGTCACCATGGCAAAACTGGAAGAGTCTACTGTGTTACCTAGTCTGCTGTTGGCATTGTGGAAAACAAGCAAGATACTTGCAAAGAGGATTAACGTTCATATTGAGCATATTAAACACTCAGAGTTGAGACAGTTCCCTGAAATCTGTCAAGGAAAATAATCAGAAAAAGAAGGAAGACAAAGAGAAACGTACCTGGATTCAATTGAAGCAGCAGCTTGTACCACCCAGGGAGGCATACTTTTAATGAGAAGGAGCCAGAGTTGCTGGAACCTATTCCCTATGAATTCATAGTATAGTCTGGGGATGTAACACTTTCATTCAGCACCTAATTAATGGCTAAGTGCTCTCGGCTCTGCTTAAAAATAAAAACTTGTCCTGTGTTGTCAGGATGGTGTAACGGTTGATACATTGCGTCAACTTGAGAAATTTAGAAATTTAATTAAGACTCAGCAGGAAACCAGGGTCCTTTCTTTGTGAGCATTCTCCTCCTGTACAAGAGGAGGGTATGCAGGTGGTATGAGTGCTACACCTGCCTTAGTGGGGGTAGCTTGCTTACAATATAAGGGAGGAAAAGAGCCTTGTTCTCCCTCCTTTTTGTTCTTGCTGGTTTTGCTGTCTTCTGCTACTTTGAACTGTTGCCTCTGTGCCACACCACTCTGCCTTGCAGCCAGTTGATAGGGACTGAAACCTTCACAAGCTGTGAGTTAAATAAACCTTTTCTTCCTTCATTTTGGGTATCTAGTATTTTGTCCCAGTGAGAGTGAATAGGTATGTGGTGCCTTTACCTCAGGTAAAGAAATATTTGAGTAGATTCTCATTGTACTTAGTTATGTCAGGTATTTACTTTTCCATGTTTTTCTTGCTGAAAGATGTGAGGTATCCTGCAATTGTATATCCAAATAGCCAAATATTTATGAAATATTTGTATTGGCTTGAAGAGCCTCTAAATCACCAGGGAGAAAAGATGTATCAAAAATAAATGGAAGTCAGTGTATGGCATTTCAGTTAAATAAATTTAAAGCACTTTAAAAAAAGGATTTCCAAGTTTAAAAACACTATTTTCCCTTAATCCTAGGCTAAAGATTCACTCAGCCCCATGTAATGACATTTTCCTGTATTCTTGAGCAGAAGTGAAGAAGATGCCTCTCAGAGGGTCCTAATTATTGGGGTAGACATTTCTATGTGAGTGATTATCCCAGGATTTGAAAGTTAGAGTCCATTCTTAACTTTTGACCTGTAGACAGTGAGGTTGTAAGAGTTTACAGGAGTCTTGTTTCTAAGTCATTTAGCAGGATAATTTCCACACGAGACAATGGCTTCCATTTAGCTTACTCCCCAGCATTAGTCCAAAGACTATCATCCCAGTTAATTTTTAAGTTAAGAGGTAGATTTGGCACTTGAGGTAATTTCCTATAAAACACCAGTTCTAGGAAATACCATGCACCTGTCACAGCTTTGTGCTTCATTGGTTGCTCTAGAGAAATAAACAATAGTTCTCCTTAATGGCTTATGTTCAACAGATGTGGTAGAAACAAGTACCTAGATTATTTGATTTTAGTATGGCATCAAATCATGGACCTTTAAAAGTAATAGAGGCAATAAAGTGTTATCTAAGGGTTCCTACTCAAAGTCAACAGAAGTAGGTTTCATGTTACTGGATTTACCACGTGGAGGAGGGAGTTTTGTCATTTCAGGGGCCAGTTGGACCAGTAGTACATTGTTGGAGGTGTTTCCCTCAAGTGCCAGCTTGACTCTTCCAGGATGGGCCTATAAAATGTTCTTGCAAGGAAGATTGGTGTGGTCTGTTTAGATTCAGTCCACTCCTGGAGCTACCTTGGCATTAATTATGATAGAATTCCCAGCCCTGAGTTTCAATTTTGTCTCCATAATTCATCTGTGTCCATGGGCATATGTCCATAGTTTCCTCATCCTTAAAGGGTTATGGTAATATAACCCTCTATGGGGTTTTGAAAATATAATACACAAAAGCATTGTTGAAAAGTCAGAACTATGAAGGCAGTAAAAAAAAATCACTGGTGTCCAGGAATCAGGGAAGTGAGACAGATAGCAAGGGTATAGAGAACTTTTAAGGTAGTAAAACAATTCTAAATACTGCAATGGTGCATTCAAATCATATACATTTGTGTAAACATGTGGAATGTACCACACTGAAAGTAAACCCTCCTGTAAACTATGGTCTTTGAGTGGTAATGATGTGTCTGTTCAGGTTTATCAATTGCAACAGACTGGCTACTCAGCTGAAGTCCCAGTGGAGGCAGATACGCACATGGGCAGGGATATATGGGTAATTTCGGTGCTTTCCTTTTAATTCTGCTGTGAACCTAAAATTGCCCTAAAATAATATATTTTAAAATTTAAGTCAAATACTATCACCTGAAGCCTGCATAACTCCCTTTTACCGGCCAGGCCAAAAGCAAAAGTTCCTAATCCCAGCACTCGGGAAGCTGAGGCAGGAGGATTGTTGCAAGTTCAAGACCAGCCTGGGTTACAAAGTGAGCTAAGGCCGGCCTGAATGCATAGCAAGACTCTGTCTCAAAAAGACAAACAAACAAACAAACAAAATAAAAACACAAAAACCCTTCTTAATGAATGGCTTTAGGAGTTTTGCACTGGCTATTCCTTGTCAATAAGCTCCTTAGCTAATTCCCTCACCTCCTCCAGTGTTTGCTAAAATTTCACCCTTCTGTAAGGGAGACCCTATTCACTTTGGTTAGTATTATAATCCATTATCTCTCCCACCATGGCACACCACATTCCCTTACACTACTTTACTTTTTTCCAAGTTCTTATCACTTGTAATATAATACTTTAAGTACATATTATCGTTATTGTTATAATTTCTTATCTCCCCTGTTAGGTTGTAATTCCCACACAGAATTATTTTTGGTTTGCCAGTATATCTGCTCAGAACACAAAAATGTTGAATGGATTGACGAGTGATCAATTGAATTATCTTCAGTTGAAAGGTCCACTTTACATTATTCAAATTCCCCATTCTTAGCAAATCTAGTACTTAACATTTTCTAGTACTGAGAAATGGAAGCATGAGTTCTATTACCTGAATTCCAAAGACTGAATGAAAAAGCAGCACAAAAATCTCCCTAGAACCTGGCTAGATAGTGGGAGGCAACCTCTGTGAGCTGTTCCTGGAAGGAGGAGGGGAACTACAAGCTAAAAGATTGGTTGACCACTAATATTTCAACATTTTAATGTATTTTCTTATCCAGAAGTTTTAAATATACAAATTTATCATATTTTTTCTCTCTATGGATTTGTTTGTATTTATGTGTCCTTGTCTTTCCTACCACCAAGATTAAGATGTACTCTTTTATACTTGTTTTTTATTTTACTTAGTACATGTTTTCAGTGCATAATGTTTGCATTCCTTGTGGAACTGGTACATGTACATAACACATCTTAATTCCCTTTTTCATTCCCTTTCCTACCCCTCTCTCCTGCCTCTCTCCAACTTTTGGTCCTCTTCCCATTTGAGAAAGAAGTGTTTCCCAGCCAGGTGTGGTGGTGCACACATGTAATCCCAGCACTCAGGAGGCTGAGGCAGGAGGATCACTGCAAGTTAAGACCAGCTTGGGCTACAAAGTGAGCTTAAGACCAGCCTGAACTGAATAATGAGACCCTGTCTCAAACAGACAAAAAAAAAAGTGTTTCCCTACTTCCTATTATGTCTTTCATTTTGCTCTTTATTTATAATTTGAGTTTCTCTTATAATAGAGAACATGCAATAGTTAAGCTTGTGTATCTAACTTACTTACATTATGGTCTCAAGGTGCATCTATTTTCCTATAAATGACTCATTTATCTTCTTTATGTCAGAGTAATATTACATTGAGTGCAAATATCACATTTTCTTTATTCATTCATCTATTGATGGAAATGTAAGCTACTCATGATATAGCTATGCTGAACAGTGCTGCTGTCAACACGGGTATGCATGTATTACTGTAGTATAATGTTTTCAACTCTTTTGGGATGATATCTAAAAGGGGAATAGCTGGGTCAAATGGAATTTCTATTTCTAGTTTCTGAGGAATCTCCGTATTGATTTCCATAGTGATTGTACTCTTTTACATTCCCACCAGCAATGTGGAAGCGTCTTTCTCTCTTGTAGCCTCACCAGCACTTCTGATTGCTAGATTTTTCGTTGGCTTGGAAGAAAAGCAAGAGCAAAGGAAGGAAAAAGAAAAAGACCTTTATTGGGAGCACAAGAGGGATACAGCACAGGGCAAGATCAACAAAGAAGCGCAGGATTTTATTAGGTTTGACAGAGGGTGGAGTTTGAAGAGGTGACCAGAATGATGTGCTGATAGCTGATTGGAGGAATGTTGGTGCAGAAAAAGCGGGAAGTTCAATTTTGGCACGGAAGAACACCGAAGTCAGTGGTGAAGGGACGCGCCGTCCAGCGCCATGTTGGGCAGGAGCCACGCTGAGCCTGGCCGCGCTTTATGTGGGCAGAACCCATCACTTACTAGGTTGCTTGATGATGGGGGATAAGATGGAATCTCACCGTTATTTTAATTTACATTTCTTACTCGTTTTAATGTTCATATGATTTAGACTATGGTTACTCTGTTTGTTTTCAAATTGGGTCTAGTCTTTAATCCACTTGGAATTTATACTTGTGAGTTGTGAGAGATAGAAAGCTAATACTATTTTTTAATAAATACTCCAGCCTTGCCTCAGTGGTGTGAAATACTATCTCATCCCATGGTCTGGTTATTTTTATTTTTCACTTTTTATTTTTATTTATTTATTTTTTTGTTAAGAGTCTTGCTAAGTAGTTCAAGCTGGTCTTGAATTCACTGTGTCTCACACACTGCTCTCAAACTCGAGGTAATTCTCCTGCCTCAGTAACCCCACCCCACCCTGAGTGCTGGGATTATAGGCATGCACCACTACTTTAGGCTTCATGGTGTTAATTCTTTGTTTCTGTAATCCATTTTGACTACTCTGCATCATTACCAAACTATTTTTAATTACCATGACTTTAGATTGCATTTTTATTTTGTGGTAATAATCTGTTTCTTTTCTTTTCTTTTTTTTTTTAGTATTAGAAATTGAATGTAGGACCTCACATTTGCCAGGCAGGCACTGTACCACTGAGCTACATCCTGGCTCCTCCTCTGATTTTAATATGTGTTTTTGTTTTGTTTTGTTTTTTGGTACTGGGAATCAAACTCACAAGCTCATGCTTTGCCAAGCTGGCACTGTGCTGCTGAGTTAAATCCCCAGCCCTGAGTTTATTAAAATTTCCTATTAATTTATTAATAATTTTGGCCTAACTAAACCTACATTCATATGATAAAATCTTTTGTGCTTTTACTGTTTTATGCACTAGAAATAAAAATACTTATCATGCCTGTAATCTTGGCACTTGGGAGGCTGAGTTACAAGGATCGCTGTGAGTTCGAGGCCAGCCTGGGTTATGTAGTGAGTATAAGGGCAGCCTGAACTACATAGTGAGACCCTGTCACAAAAACAAACAAAAAATTGGCGACTGGACTAAATTGTCCAAATGTAAATGTGATTGAATGGAGTATATACTCTGGGGTTTTTTTTTTTTGTGTGTGTGTGGGGGGGGAGTAAGGGTGAGGACAGGACTTGGGACTGAACCCAGAATATGCTAAGCTATATGCTTTTTTTTTTTTCTTTTTGAGACAGGGTCTTACTATGTGGTTCAGGCTGGCCTTGGGTTCGCCTTGTAGCCCAGGCTGGTCTTGAACTTGCAACAATCCACCTGCCTCAAGGCTATATACTTTTTAAATTTTTATTTTAAACCAGAGACTAAACTGCCCACACTGGCCTCAAAGTTAGAATCCTCATGCCTTAGCCTCTGAAGGAGCTAGGATGCACCAGGACACCTGTATTGGGTCCTGACCTAGAACCCCAATCTCCCAAATCAGTATATGATGAAGGCTTAAGTAAATATGACAAGTGGTATAATTTTAGGGCTCCAGGAGGATCAAAACCCTTTAGCTGAGTTTGAGACTGTGAGACTTCTCTAGATCGTCCATTGTTATTAGGTCCAAACAAAGAGCAAGGAAACTGAGGAAAGTGCAGGAAATGAGCAGGACCTTGGGAGTCTCTTCAAAGACTTCTCCAAGTAGTAAATTATGCCAATTTAGGAGAGCTGTCTTATCTCCATGATGACATAGATGGTAGAAGAGAGACTGCAGGAGTGAGATTCTTGCAGCTGCACTCTCTATTTACTTAATTAGTGCTGGAGCCAAGGTGTCCTCAGCTGTGACCTCATCTTGCCTTTTGAGGTATCTCTGGCCTCACGGGCCACTATAGGCCTCAGCAGGACCAGTGATTCATAGAGGTTTACTTACTATGATTCAGCTCCCGTCACCAGGCAAGGGGCTTAGGTTTAGGACAAACTCAAAGGTAAACATAGGAAGCCAATTAGTTAATTTAAAATCCTGCTCAGAGCTGCTTTGTAGTGGTCTCCAACACACCTGCTTTAGATACTTCTTTTTTTTTTTTAAATTTTTTCAAGGTGAAGGAAAGGGGATAGTAAAAACGTTTTTTCTGAAATGCAGATTAAATGGTTATGTATCGATAAACAAGAAAGATCAGCTTTGCTAACTTTTTTTTAAATAGACCTAAATGTGAATCAGAGCTTAGAACTCCAACAGGTGGCCTAAATTGTGAACAAAAGCTAAGAAATGAGAAAAGCAGAAGGTTGTGTAATGTCATAAAAATCATTCCCATTACAATTCTATTTTCTAGCCTTAATCTGCCAATTATGGGGTAAACGACTTTTCACATAAAAATTAGGGCAAGGACTTTCCTCTTCCTCTACTAAACTTACTTTGAGAGCTACACCTCAAGTCATGCCCAGTGAAGCATCACAACATCCTGGGCTGATCCTATCTATAGGTTCTCACGAGTACATTCAGTTGCGCGTTCTTACTCTCTCAGATTAGTCTTTTGGTTAAGATAATTCATTTCAACTACAAAGGCTATGGGAGAACCATGGACCATTGTTGAGCGGGATTAGCTGAAAATTGCAATCAGGAGAGGGTTTGAGTCTATTCCATAAAACTAGGAATAATATCAGGAAGCCTACATCTTTATCTAAGTGAAGGTAGTTAAAAGACTTTTGAATGGAGGGTCCTTCAAACTTTAGTGCTCCTTCCCACACATACATAATTGCAGGAATTATTGATATCTCTCTGTGCATGTTAAGCCCTATCCTAATAACTTTAAATATGATTTATTTGAGTACCAGAGTGAACTTCTATTCAACAAGCATTTATTGTACATCTACTCTAGTAGGGACAGAGAAGTGAACCAGAAACAGTTCCTTCCCTTAGTCAAGAAACTTTCCTTTCCCAACCCCGTGGCTTACATTAAAGTCCAACACAGGGAGTGAGTAGTCTTGTAACTAAACTGTGGAACAACAGTATTATTTTGTTACATGAATACTGACATTCAAGAAAATGTCAACCTACTCTAGGGCTGACTATAAGTTTCTTACTTTCTGCTGTACATATTCTCATTTTAAACATCAAGTACAAAAATGATGAGTCAAGATTTATGGCTTAACTTGCCAAACTCATGATATTTTATTTCCTCTTTTTTATTACTGCAGTCAAAAGACTTAGTGTAATCTTTTTGTTTGTTTGAGACAAGGTCTCAGTAGGTAGCTCAGAATGGCCTTGAACTCAATACACAGTCCAGGCTGACCTCAAACTCATGGCAATCCTCCTGCCTTAGCCTCCCGAGTGCTGAGATTACAGGTGTGTGTGACCATATCCAGATGGCTATCCAGTCTTATTGGATGCTCTCTATGATTAATAACTTATCTTGGTAACTAGTTCTCTTAATCTCTAAACTGTCCAAAGTACACAGGATTCTCTCATGCAGGGAGAGCGTAGTAGGTTATATTCAGACGTGCCACATGGGATGAGCCTTAGTGTAGGCATGGGTTACTTGAAGTTGGGTTGAGATAAACCAGGTCTTCAGGACCTGAGAGAAAAGACAAAAAAAAGACTAACTTGCTTGGACACTGGATCATATGTGATACATACCATCTGCCTAAGACCACTAAGAAGGATTAAAGTTGCAGAAAGATCAAAGATGGACATTCATTTGGAAAATTCAAAAAGCAGACAAAAGGGACAGCACTAGCATTTGAGAAACATATCCTAGAACAGAATTTTTAACTTTGTTTTCATATCCTCACTAATGTGACATGTTATTTTTAAGACCCTGCCTGGAGTAGAATTTTATAGACACATTTTTTTCTAGTCTATGAAGAAACTTACTCCAATGCCCAATACCAGAATTTTAGAATACACTCTGGTACATAAAGAGTACATACTGAATGCTGTTCCAGAGTCATGGTGTAACTGTTGCTAACAAAACTCCTAAGTGCTCTAATGAGCAGAGTTTGAGCTGAGTAATTCCTTAACGGAGCATGCTGAAGGTTAGGGGGAGTAGAGTGTATGCTTAGTCTGATAATCATGAAAAATGTGAATGATTTCTCTGGGGAGTAATTTAGGAGAAGCCAACTACTCATACAGTGCCATCTTGGGCAGTGGTCAAAGTAACAGGCACCACTGCTCTGGAATTTTAGGTCTACCACATGTCCACACTCTTTTGATGTCCCCTCCCCGCTTTTCCTCCCAAGAGCAATGAAATTATAATGACTAATGGCACAATCTAAGCATGATGGAAGATGTAAGCCAGGCTTTGGAGTTAGAATTCTGGAACAGTCTACTACATAACTGATCATGCCTATATCAGTATAGTGTTTGGCTTCGGTCTGCTTCTGGAAGCTAAAGGTATGCTGTGGTGAATTTAGAAACAGGACTACAGAGCAGCATTTTCCCACGCTGATCATACTTCTACCAACCATCCAGCACTCGGCCCACTGATAGCCTTGCCAGATGCCTGTGTAGATATAGTAAGCCCTTTTCTCCAGAACTCATTCATGGCTATAATCAATGATTTCTCCAGAAAGGATTCTCAGAAGGTCTCAGAAAAGTTGAAATTGACTCCAACCTTTTATAGAGCTTGTTTTTTTTTTCTAGGACCCTTCATCTAACCGTCTAACAGAGCCAACATGGCCCTCTCCATACACATAGTTTGCATTAGGTTTTGTATTTATAGTAACCTTTTACATCCATTTATATGCAAAGTTAATAAAAATATTGAGAAACAAGATTCTGTGACAAGTCCACCAAGATAGTAACACTGACATAGGTATTTATATAATCTCAAGATACTATACTTAATACCAGCACAACCGTCTTGTTTTTTTGTGTGTTTGTTTGAGACACAGTCTCACTATGTAATTCAGGCTGGTTTTGAATTCACTATATAGCCAAGGTTGGCTTCAAACTGGCAGTGATCCTCCTGTCTCAGCCTCCTGTGAGCTATAGGATTATAGGCACATATTATGATACACAGCACACGTGAGGTATTACAATTCAGTGACAAATTAGGGATCAAATTGCAAGCTTTAATATCTAAGACATTTTGTTGACCTTTTAAGACTCACCAGGAACTTTTTCTCCCACTTCCCACTCCCACCCATTGCCACTCTGGCTGCACCATGCTAGTACTTGCTCTAAGCTCTTGGCTCCTGCTAAACTAGCAAGGCTGCTGTCTCTCTTCAGCTACCATCATGATTATCTACTGGGACCTCATCAGCCACAATGATATGTTGTCCGACATTTACAAGACCTGGGAGATCGAGGATGGGCTGTGCCTGGAGGTGGAGGGCAAGATGGTCAGTAGAACAGAGGGTAACACTGATGCTCATCGGTGGAAATGCCTCTGCTGAAGGTCCAGAGGGCAAGGGCCCTGAAAGCACAGTAGTCACTGGTGTTGATACTGTCATAAACCATCACTTGCGGAAAACCAGCTTCACAAAAGAGACCTAAGAGAAGTACATCACAGGATTATATGAAATCAATCAAAGGCAAGCTTTTGAAGAACAAAGACCAGAAAGAGTAAAATCGTTTATGACAGGGGCTACAGAACAAATCAAGCACATCCTTGCTTATTTCAAAAACTCTCAGTTCTTTATTGGTGCAAACACGAATCCAGATGGCATGGTTGCTCTCCTGGGCTACCGTGAGGATGGTGTGACCCGTATTTTTTATTTTTGGTACCCAAGATCGAACTCAACCTCATGCTTGCCAGGCAGGTGCTTATGTCACTGAGCTCTATCCTCAACCCCAATTGATGGTTTAGAAATGACAAAAATGCTAATTGATTCGCTGATTACCTTGGATCTCTCACATCTTAACTGGCTGCTACTTGTCATCCCCACAACACGAGGATTTTAACAATTGGGACTGATACTGTCTTGAACACTTCGTTTATTTTGACCGTGATTTATTTGGAGTGGAGGCATTTTTTAGGGAAAAAACAAGTCAGTAGGCTGTCTAAAAATAAAGTGCCTTTAAACTCATTTGAATGTCTCTTAGTTTAATACATGTATAAACTAAGTCCACTGTAGTGTTTGTGGAGAAGACAGAGCCTGTTTACCACCACTAAAAGGCATTAAGACTATTTTCAAATAACTTCTGCAGTAGAAACTACTTCTGAGACTGGAACATAAAAATCAAAGTTTTAATTCTGAATTGCAGGGAAGGGAAAAAGAATATGTTGTTCATAGCAGTGCCAACATTTGAAATGCAGCCTTATATATTTCATCACCTACAAAAGAAGAGACTACCAGAAGAATAAAAAGATTTAACTTAGTTGGAAGCAAAGTACCCCCAGGAGACAGATCATTCCCAGCATTTAAAGGGATAACTCAGTTAAATGGATATGCCATTACAAGCAGATGAGCAGGATTAAGGAAAAACCAAGGTGGTAAAATACCTCAGTGATGTCCAGTTAGTTCTGCAATAATAAAGATATTTTATATCTACATGTCTAATAAAAACACTATTGGCTTCATGTAGCTACTGAGCCTTTAAAATGTGGTTAAAGCCACTGAATTCATTTTATCGTATTTATTTTTTTCAAATCCATTTTATTCAAACAGAAAAACTACAATTAAATTTCAAAGCACATCAGCTGAATTTGTGTGTGTGCTGGAGATTGAACCCAGGGCCGCATGCTTGCTAGTCATAGGTGATTCTACCACCTATAGCCCAAATTTTATTTAATCTTAACTAATTAGTTTAAATAACTACATGTTCCTTAGTTACTCTACTGGGCAGGGCTGCTCAAGTCTAACAATGATCCATTACAACTCCTAGGCCTGAAGAGGTCAAGGAAAAGGCAATTACTGAAGCCTGGCTTGATGCAGAATTAGAACTCTTATAGGAGAGGGCTATGTGACAGAAAAGCACATCTGCTGCCACCAACCTGTACACTGGCAGGAAGAGAGCTATGAATACTTGCTCACTCTTCTTGCCCCCATTCCCTTCTTCCAGTTCTAACCAGGAGAAATCAACCAGAAACCATGAGCCAAGACAGTTGATTGGTGCAGTCCCTAAAGGTAAACTACCTGGGGCACAGAACACAATGATGGCTGTTTGGAACAGATCTGAACAGCACATTAAACTACGGTTAGAATGAATTAAGACATTGAAGTTTAGTTTGTTGGCATTTATAGATTTAAATAAACATAAAACCAGTGGTAAAATTTGATCAAAAGCATGGTTTTTAATTGCTGTGCAAATGTTTCTCATTAATACTGAATTCTGGTTTGCACTTGAGTACAGTAATTTAAACAACTGTTTAAAGGTTTCACAAAGAATTAGGCCAATAATGTTTCTTGAACTTTCAACCTTGCATTCTTGCTAAGGATCTGTTTGAAAATTTTTCCAAGGTACAGTCTCAAGTCACAAAGGCCAGGTTAGGGAAAGTATTATTTTTATTTATTTTTTATTTATCTATTTATTGAGACCGGGTATTGATATGTAGTTCAGGTTGGCCTTGAATTTGCAGCAATCCTCTTGCCTCAGCTTCCCAAATGCTGGGATTACAGGTGTATACCACACCTGGCTTGGCTTTTAAACTCAATAAATGAGTAACTTTAGATTTAAAAATTTGTAGAAGTTCAAAAAACTGAATACAGGAATGTAGATGCTCCCTACTTTACTGGCTGTGTGGCCAGTTTCCTGTTTTATCTTTGTACTATTTCGCTGTTGGTATTTTAATAACTGTTTCACTTTCTGCATTTAATAGTGCAAAGGAATAAAACGGGATGGTGATGGTGGTAGTATGGCAGTATCTATAACCAAACTCAACGTCCTTTTGGTGGAAACCTTTATTGTCTATATCAAGCATCATCTTTAATGCCCAAGACTTAAGGAAGAAAGGTCTAGTGTCACTGTATGGGGGTTGAAGTAAGTGCCAAAGGAAAAGCAGTTCCCACCACCTCCAAAGAGCAAGAGCTGTTGTTCTTCAGGAAGGAGAATGCTGGTATGGTTGTGCAACATTAATGGCCATGGCACACTTGCTGTGTCAATCTGATACTCAGTGCTCAACCCTGTACTCAAATTGATAACAGTCACTCCAGGTACTGAGGAGGAATGAATCCAGACCCCTCCAACCAGCAGAAGCTGTCCACTGAATACATGAGATGTGTGGGAGTACCTTGGCGTAATGGGAGGCTGGATATCTATTGATTCCCACAGGAATCCACGAGAGATTGGTCTCAGGAAGACTACTGATTTCAATGGCTCTTCAGAAGCTCCAAGACCTCCAGCAATAAGGGCTCCTCCTTGCCAAGGGCAGGCACTATGGGAATGCCGAGCGTCAGGTGTATCCCCTTCCACCGGGATCTTGACCCAAGCCATTGTTCCTAGATGTAGGAAATGCCAGTCACTTAGCACTGGTTCCACTACATTCCGACCCCCATACACAAACAAGTATTTCTCATTCTGATAAGACACTTCTGTTGTTGAATGCCGCCAACATGACAAAGTGTAATCTTCCAAGTCAACTTTTGTTACTGTCACATTTAGGGATTCAGTGCTATTATCCTCACTCTTATGTAAATGAAGTTGGACAGCCTCCAAGGCTGGACTTACTGGGGACAGTCTCCCTCCCAGAACCAGAACCTGAGTATCTGAAAGTCTTGTCATGGTATGATAAAGGCGTCCATCCCACTGGAGTCCAGTCCCCCAACAATATATTTGGCTGCTTTTCCATTCAACTTGAGAGTATCTTGCGAACAAGTGAAGTTTGCTCACTCGACAATGCCGTCCTTCCTGCTCTCCAAATCCTCCTGCACTGAGGACAATCCCAGAGTTCAAGAGGACAGAGGCGTGACCATATCTCTTAAGATTTGAACTCTGGCTGCCATTAGTGACCACTGTGGCAGGAAAGACCCCTGAAGGCGAAGCAGGATCTACCCGAGTAAATGCCTCTGAGGGAGCCAACACACGAGTCTGGGAGAGGGTGTCTCCCCTAGAAGCTGTCAGAATAAAATAGTGGGAGCACTTCAGATGCCATTCTTCAAACTCATCAAAGGGCTCAAGATGTTCCACCCGCTGCCGTTCTTCTGCAGGGAGGAAGCAGCGGTAGAATTCATTCATGTCCATGGCACTGCAGGCAGGCCAGCCAGCTTGAAGGAAGCGGCACCGCTGGGACTCCACGTCAGGAAAGAGGTCTAGGCCATGTAGGGGAGAATTCAGCTGCTGAAAATGTTGCAACATGACCTGGCCAAAGGCATCTTGTGGCTTCATTTGCTCATACACCACGAAAAAGGCATTGGGAAAACGCTGGGCAGCCCAGGTAATGAGGGCTGCAGCACTGCTGGGCTGGAGGTAGGTGAGCACGGCCTCAGCCAGGAGCAGGGTGGGTGTGGCTGGGTCCAGGCCCGCCGCATCCAGGGCTTCTTCCAGTTGCTGCAGCTGCTGCAGGTCCAGGCCCAGGATGCGGTAGTCCAAGCTTTCAAAGCACAACGCCGATTCGGGTCTCCCCCTTTGGAACGGCCCGACTAACGCGCATAATTCCGGCGTCTCCCCGATCCTCTCCGCCTTGCGCCGCGCCACGTCCGGGAAATCCACTTCCCAGACACCAGCCCGGGCCAGAAGGCCCGAAGCTTTGAGGTGGAAATACAGTGAGTCAGAGCCTGCGCCAAGAGACAGAATCTGGACACGACGCGCGTCTGGGCAAGCGCTAGTCAATCTCAGAAAGGCGAACACGCAGTGGCGCACGGCGCGCGCGCGGATGTAGTAGCCCCGGTGGATAAGGGGGGTGCGGCGCGCGGTCGCTGGAACTAGCAGCGAGGTGAAGGCATCGTCCACGTACCCGCGCGAGGCCAGAGAACGCTTGCTGAGGGCGCTGCTGTCATTGGTTTTCTGTACTGCTCCCGCTCGGCGCTCACGGCTCCGCGGGCCCATGGCCGGGAAACAGAAGCAACCTCCCGAGCCGCTGCACGTTCTTTGGTACAGCCCTCACTGCGCTCGGAACGGAAGAACCACCCCTTTTCTGGACCCGCTCTTCCGGGGGCACGCATGCCACTTCCGGGCAAAGCGCAGCTAGGCAATCAGGATTAGCAGCATTGCTGGTTTGGGGGCAAAGTCAACTGTAGACGTCCTTTGTCTGATTCTCAGGATTACATTTTTCCTGGGAGTGAGTGACAGCGTGTTAGGGGAGCACAGGTTGTAACTTTTCTACAAGCCTTTCAGTGTGAGGGGATACTTGTCTGGGCCCTCGTAGCTGAAAAATCGAAGAGGTGAGTCTGGGGACTGACATCCTGACTGTCTTGGATGGCAAGGAAGGGGTTTGGTAAGGATAAAGGCTCAGCCCCTGGGACCTTTAACGGGCCAGAAGAGGTCGTTCCTGGAATGCTAGTGCGGTTGCTAATGTATTTACTGCGCTCGTTGTGCAAAATAGAACCTATTAAATCTCAAAAAAAAAAAGTCAGGTTGTATGGAAGGTGAAGAAAAAATTAACAGATAATTTATATTTAAGCATCACGTCACAGATACATACTTTTGATTCCCTTGTATTCTCTACTAGCTGACAATGGTTAGACCACTCACCCTGTTTCTCATCTGTAAAATGCCGCTTTCCTTCACTTGCAGTCTTCTGTAATACGAAAGCGTTGAGTATGGTTCGCGAAAGCTCGTCACAGAAGAGAGGTGATTATTCTCTGTGCCATGTTGTGAATATTGCTTTTAAGGAGGAAATCCAAGTTGAAGTTTAAAATAAAGTTCCTAAATTGCATGCCTAGGAGTTATCAGTAAGCAATCAGTATCAGAGATATTTAGGAAATTTATTATTTTGCTGACTGGTTGATACAGAGAAGGAAGTTTGGATGACTTTTTTTTTGGGGGGGGTACCGGGGATCGAACTCATGACTGCGCTGAGCTGAATCCCCCATGGATGACTTTTAAGTATGGTTAACCACAGGTAATAGCACATAATAGTTAAGGGCATGAGTCAACTGATTTGGATGTTAGAGCTAAAAAAAATGTTACATTAATACAAAGATTTGATAGTTTGAAAGTTGTTCTTAGCTTTGGCGTTAATATCCTTCGGGAGAGTAGAATCTGTGGCAAAATGAGGGCAGAATCTGTGTCACACTGAATGGGAGGAAAGTTAATGGAAGCATCTAGTGTAAACTGTGCTTTCAAAGGAGGTTGGCTTACAAGGAAAGAGATGGGGCGTATTTAAAGAAAAATGTGGAAGCAAAAACGTGCACATGCATGTTGTGTCTCTGAGGGAAATTAGCCTGTAGAGAGAGGGAAGTTGAAGGAACATAAAAATAGGAAAATAACTCACTGGTAGGGTAACAACTTGGAATAGACAGGAAAAAAAAATGTGATCCTGGGTACTCATTGGTCTTGGGACAGGAAAATGAATTCTTTTTTCTCTGACTCAAAAGAGTATAAGTTTAGCTGTAGGGCAGAGAGAAACAGAAAAAAATGTCATGCTAATGGCTTCTGTTTTCTCTGTAAAGTTAGTGGCAGGGTTGTCAGTGTAAATAAAGCACTTGGATCTGTGGACTTGAGAAGTGCTTGTAGAAGAATTGGGAAAAGGACACAAATGAGCTTCCTGGGTCTTTGGATCCTCATCTGTAAAATGAGGGGTTTGAGGACTGCTCTGTGAGGCTTGTCAGGGTTGATTGAGGGCCAAGTTGGGGGTTGGGAAAGACTAAATAGCACCATAGAAATTTATTTAATGAAAAGTTAGTAAAATGTAAAGTTAAAAGATTCCTTTTTTATAAATAGCAGATCAAGAAGAGTGATTTAAGAAAAAAGAATAGAGCAAAATTTATTAGTTGAGTACCTTATGATTTCCTAAACTTTGCTTATGCATAGGTAAAGTGGGGATAGTAATACCTCATAGGTTGTTATGAGGACTTAACATAACCTTCTGAGACACTTAGCACAGTGGCTAACTCCTAATAGGTGCATTGTAAATAGTAAACATTTTTTAATATTCTGAGCCCCTTTTCTGAGGGGACAGGGAACTGAATCGAAGAAAAGGGATACTAAGAATAAGGTCAGTTGGGACCACTGAAGACATTGAATCTAACGGTGACACTCAGCCTAAGACCTCAGATCAGACAGGACTGCTATTCAAAGATTTCTTGATGAATACTGAAAATGGTTTACAGTGAAGATCAACATTAAAATGATGTGAAAGAAAGCTATAGTGGCATAGAAAAAGTATAATGCTCAATTGATTTTTAGTTTTATTTTTTAATTCAAGTACTGATGTGACCTACCAGATTTCAGAACATGTGTTAATAGCACATATGCCACTGACAACTTAGGTCCTATATCATATTTCTTCTTTTAGGCTTTGGAAGAAATATTACCTAACCATGTGGCTTTCTCAGTATTTAACTGCAAATTTTCATTCTTGGACTTTGTAAACAGGATTCAATGTTAGTATTCTTTTGAATCAGACTAAGTGGGATTCCAGTAAATGGCCAAACCACCCTGAATGCGTCCAATCTCATGTGAGTGGGATTCCTGTTTTGTAACTCATCTATAATTAGCCTTTGGATTTAATAGAGAAAATACAGTATCTCTGACTTTCTGTTAGAGTTGATTGTTATTAAAGTTTTAGTATTAATTTGTTTCTAATAAAGTTATTTTAAAAAGAAATATACTGGTACATATTATATAAGATATAGTATAAATTCATAAAGGTTACTGAATCCAAAGAAATGTGGTTTTTTTTTTGTACATTGTTAGTGCCAAATTGCTTCTTTTTCTTTTCTTTTCTTTTTCTTTTTCTTTCTTTTTTCTTTTTTTTTCTTTTTTTTTTTTTTTTTTTTTTTTTTTTTTTTTTTTTTTTTTTTTTTTTTTTTTTTTTTTTTTTTTTTTTTTTTTTTTTTTTTTTTTTTTTTGTCTTTTTGAGACAGGGTCTCATTATGCAGTTCAGGCTGGCCTTGAGCTCACTGTGTAGCCCAGGTTGGCCTTGATCTCGCAGCAATCCTCCAACCTCAGCCTCCAGAGTACTGGGATTACAGGCATGCACCACCACACTGGGTGCCAAATTGTTTCTTAACAACACTTTATATGGGTTAAGCATTCTTAATCTTAAAATCTGTGTACATGTGTGTCTGTCTGTCTGCGTACACATATGTATATTTGAAATTGGAGACTCAACCCAGGACCTTAACACTGAGTTACTTCTCCAGAGCCCCCTCCTCTCATTTTTTTTCCCTTTCAGTCAGGGTCTCACTAAGCTGCTAAATTGCCCAAAGTGAGTTTTGAACTTGTGACTCTCCTGCCTCAACTTCCCAGAGTGCTGGGATTACAGGTATGCACCACCGGGCCTGGCTAGAATTTGAAATGCCCAATGTCTGAAACTTTTTGAACACTGACATAATGTTGCAAGTAGAAAATTCCATAATGTGAAACTTTTTTCATGCACAGAATTGTTAAACATATTCAATATGATTGCTTCTGAGCTGGACATGGTGGCATCTTCTTGTAATCCCTGCACTCTGGGAAGTTGAGGCTGGAGGATCATGAGTTCCAGCCAGCCAGATCCACTCAGTGAATTCAATACCAGCCTGGACTACATAGCAAGATTCTGTCTCAAAAGATAACTTTCAGGCCATATATAAAATGTGTGTGTAAAATAGATGAATTTCATATTTACATTTGGGTCCAGTTCCCCAGATTTGTGTACAGATATTCCAAAATATGAAACATTATTGGTCGCAAGAATTTGGGCTAACGGATGCTCAGTCTGTAAATCAGTTTGTGAAGGATGGCCAGGCATGATGACACGTGCCTGTAATTCTAGCTACTTGGGAACTTGATGCAGGAGTATTGCACATTTTAGGCCAGCCTGGGCAAGTTTTGGAGACCCTGTCACAAAATTTTGAAAAAAGGACTGAGGATGTAGTTCAGTGGTAGAATGCCCCTGGGCTCAATCCCTAGTATTGTGGGGGGAAAGATTATGATAAATTGATTTTACCTATGCAAGAATAGGTATATTTTCTCACTTCAGGGAAGTCTTTTATGCATTTTCAGTAGAGATATTAATCACCATTGATTAAATAGTGCATCTTTTCCATTTGTTACTCTTTATGGAGCACTTACTTCAGCAATACATTGAAATGTTACTTTTATCTCATACTGATTTGGTTTTTCTGTGGTTTTCTATGGCTCTCTTTGGTCCTGTACAAACTATTTTCTTTTCTTGTGCAGTACTGCAGATTGAACCCAGTGCTGAGCTTCATTCGTGGTCCTTTTTATTTTTGTTTTATTTTTAATGTTTAATTTTGTTAATGAGTTTGTTAAGTTGCTTGGGCTGGCCTTGAACTTGTGATCTTCCTGTGTCAGCCTCCCCAGTAGTTGGGATTGCAGGGGTGCACCATCATACTTGACTAAAATATTTTCTTTATTGAACATTTTACTATCTGGGTAACTTATTTAGCCCTGATGAGTATGATTTATTAATTTTACTGTAGTAATCATTGTAAAGTTATTATGAGAATTAAAGATAATATTATTAAATGTGTTGGCCACAAATCTGGTGGGTTTTGAATACATGGAAACTGCTATTCTTCCTAACATCATTAGCTTTAATATGTGAGAACCCAATGGGTCACGGTGGCTACTTTGAAAATCACTAAACTTCATTTGGAATATTTCAGAGGTAAAGAGACATTAAGAATGATTGATCACCTACAGTGTATCAGCACTGTGCTAAGTAGCAAGGTGATGGAATGAGCAACAGTCTCTGTTCTCAAGAAACTTAAGGGAGTTAAAATTAGTCAGTGAACTATATGGGAACATAGAAGATCAATTACTTTTTTTTTTTTTTTTTTGTACGGGGGATTGAACTCATGACCTTGCTCTTGCCAGGCAGACACTTATATTGCTGAGCTAAACCCCTAACCCCATCAATTACTTTATTAATCTCATAGCTACTCTGCATTTTTATTCCATTTTTACAAACAAGGAAACTGAAGCCATGAGGATAACTGACTGAGGCCATGAAGCTGTTGGAATGCAGAACTGGTAAAAGGGCAAATGTAGGTCCATCTGATTCCACGCATCTGCTCTTTCTTTATATATTCTAATAAATCAAAATGTAAGTTTACTATTTTTTTACCCAAGATAAGACAACAAAATTTCTAATATTTGAAGTTGTTTATAGAAAGTGTCAATAGGCAAGGGATACACTACCAAATTTCAGGTCTTAATACATCTCATAATAGCTTGAGGCCTTTCCTTAATTTCTTATTTGTTGCTTACTAATCATTTCTCTGTTCAGACACATTTAGATTAGCTTTGGAAGCTGGGCATGAAGGTGTAAATCTGTAATGCCAGAACTCTAGTGGCTGAAGCAAGAAAATTACAAGTTTGAGCCTACCCTGGGCAACTTAGTGACTTAGCAAGACCATGCCTCAAAATAAAAAAGGCCTGGATAACTCAGTGCAGATGCCCTCTGTTCAGTCCCCAGTTAAAACTATGCTCTCATTAAAGAATAAATTAGCAAAATTCTAGGGTTTTGTTTTGGTTTGATTTTTTGTTTGTATGTCAGCATCTGAACATATTCACATTTGCTAAAATAGGTGAAATTGAACCCAGAACTGTATCTACAACCAATTTTATGAAAATGTGTAGAAGGAATGTGAAGAAAATCCAAGAGCACAGGATTTACTGAAATACATTATGGTATTCAAACCAAGGGTAAGATTGGAAAAGGACCCATTTTTTTCCTGGTAAAATCATGATGGAGGCAGAACAGCAGCAGCCATGGACAACAGACTTTTACTTGGAATTGCCCAAAGTGGTAAGACATCAACTACCAAGTTTTTGAAGAGTTGCTGATTGTAATAGCCTTTATGGATTTTAGTTTGTTTGTTTTTGCAGTACTGGGGATTGAACCCAGGCCTTTAAGCCTGTTAGACAAGTGCTTTCCCACTGAACTACATCCCCAGCCTTAATGTTCTTTCTTTCACAAAAGAAAAGTAAATTTTATGAGTAGAATTATATAGTTCAGATCTAATAGTTTTCCTAGTGCAAACTAAAAACATCAAGTACATGGTGTGACACTGTGAGTCTTGTCAGATTCTGCGTTTAACTGATTGTAGTCTCTTGTTCTAGGAACTTCATGCCCACCTGAATGGATCCATTAGTTCAAATACCATGAAGAAATTAATAGCCAAGAAGCCAGATCTTAATATCAGCAGTCAGATGACTATGATTGACAAAGGAAAGAAAAGAACTTTAGAAGAGTGAGTTTGAGAAGGCTAAGGAAATACTTTTTTTCGTCAGTATTTTGAGATTATAATAAGTAATATATAAAAATTCAGATTTTAGTAGGTAAAAGGAATAGAATCAGTATCTGGCAGTGAGAATGTAACATAACAGAGGATTTTTTTCAACTGTCAATGTTGGCAGTATTTTTAATGATTATACTGTTGGTGAAGTTATCATCTTCCTCTAGACTTAAACTTCAGGCATATTAACTTTCCCTGTGCAGGGGAAACTGCAGGGGTGGAATTAGAAAAATGGGAACTATAATTTTCAGCCATTTGATTATCATTCTAAAACAACAACAGAAAAAAGGTTTGAAAAACCTTTGATAAAGTTTTGTAAATCTTAATATATCCCGTTAGTCTGAAATCCAGTAATTTTTTCAGTTTAGAGAATTTCTCTTGAGTGACAAATTTTTGATGACTAGAGTATATTAAAACTTTTCATTCATGTTACAGATGTTTTCAAATGTTTCAAATTATTCATCAGCTTACTACTGGCCCTGAAGATATTCTAATGGTAAGACATGAAGGAAATTTTAAGAGTGGTTTAAAGATTATGAAATAATGTTTGCCCTTCTGGGTTTTTTGGTTTGGTTTGGCTTTGGTTTTGGATTTTGGATTTTTGAGACAGGTCTCTATGTCGTATTCCAAGCTGGCCTTGAACTCACAATGTAGCCTAGGTTGGACTTAAATGGTGATCCTCCTACCTTGGCCTCCTGCATATTGGGTTAATAAGCATATGCTGCCATGCCTGGCTGCCTTCTGTTGTTGCAATATGAGCTTTTACTTTCATCAAGAGTGTGATGAAAAATGTTTTCCTCTTTGATATATATTTAAATGTTCGTTGTAAAAGATATGCAGAAGGAACCAAGATCAACATCTACTGGGTAGAGGATGATTTGGAGGAGAAAATTTGATCCTGTTTTCTGCATCCAACATAGCACATGAAATATGAGTAATGACCTCAAATGGGCATGTCCTTGATAAGGCTTTATCTGTGTCCCATAGGAAAATTTTAATTGCCTGGGTGGGCATTGGAGAGAATTCATGAAGTGCTTACAAATTGAGTGGCTAATCCTTAGAAGAATTGTGCTTTCCCTTTTGGGATGGAGAACATCACCATGTTATCTGAAGCTTCATGATTGTAGAATCTGACATTGACTGCTGACTTCCGTATCATTGATTTGACAGGGTGGCATTTTATTCTATTTATTTATTTTTCCAGTGCTGTGAACCAAACCCAAGAGCTTTCATATGTAGGCAAGTGCTTTACTTAGCCTCAAGATGGCATTGCTATTTTTATAAGCAAAACCTTGTCCATACTTAACTGTTAGGAAAAAAAAAAACAGAAAAAGTATAACCTGTGTTTCTGGAGAACTAACTTTGGACTGGTCAAGTAAAAATTTTCCTCCTTGGCCGATCTTCCTGATAAGTAGTAGGTATATTAATTATCTTTAGAGGAGAGAACTCTAGCTGTTTAGTTCAATAAAAGTTGACTGAATTCTCCAGGCACTGTGCCAGAGATGTTGAGATATGAAGATAGACAGACATAGTTCCTGTTCCTGAGGAATTTATAGTCAGGTTATAGAGACACTGTTTCAATCAGTGCTTACTAGAGAAGTGGATTTAATACAAGATGTGCAATTATATAAGAATTTATGAGATTGGCTTATAGTGGCCACCCATAGAGTCAGGTGTGGAAGAGTGCAGAAGGTCTGTCTGCAGTCTGGAGCTTCAGAGTGTTAGGTTTTCAGCGCAATAAAAAAGAAGATATAAAATAAATATAGTCTTTATTCTAAGGACATGGAGAGAAGTCTATGATTATAGACAGCCTGGCATTCTCTGACCAGCACATGTGGCATAGGGTACACATATAACTTTCGACCGGGGGTGGTGCTTAGGGCAGGCATTGACGACACACGAGTTACTGATTGGGACCCCTTTTCGCGCCACTGGGAAAGGAAGTTGTCACGGGGAGGAGGAGGTGACCTCAAGGTAAATATGCCATTTGGTCCCGCCTCTCAGCTGTTTGGTCCTGCTTCCCACCGCAGCTTATCTTAGGGCAAAACTCTTTCACAGAGGATCCAGTCGAAGGCCTGGAACTCAGTGTAGTGTCCCATGTGAGTCCGTATGAGGAGGATGAAGAGGCTGGCTGGAAGCCAGGAGATGACCTTCAAGATAAAGGTGAAGACTGGAGCTCCTGGGAAGAAACAGAAGTGAGCCTTCCTTCTTCATTTCCCTTTTATACAATTCTGGTGACAATCCCCTAGGGTCCTAGATCCAATTTAGTTGGCCATTTCTTACTCAAGTTGACACAGTTAACTATGACACATACCAGTTAGCAGACAAATGTAACACAATTGGTAAGCTATTTGTTAGAGATATGCACAGTGACTTACAGGAGTCCAGAAGGGTAGTCTCTGTTCAGTCACTCAGTAGATACCATTAAACACTACAGGGGCTTTTGTCTCACTTTGTTAATGAGTGTTACAGGGAAAAATGATGAAATTTTAGACCTGAGAGCCTAATACTCCATGGGTATAGTAATGTTAACCTTACCACTTCATTGGCTTCAAAACAAAAGTTGATGAGGAACTCTTAAATAAGGTGAGCAGTAAAGATGATGTGCATCTGACTTAGTGCTACTGGGATGGCTTGGAGAATGACAAGTACCCTAACAGATACATGAAACATCTGTGAGAATAAAGTATTAGAGATTGCTTGCTTGTTAGTGTCCTCAGAGTGTGGGTTATATCACTTGAAACTCTAGTCAAGGTGATCTGGATATAACAGCAAAAAGACAGAATTGGAATGTGGCTGGAATAATATTTGCTATTGCCTGGGGTGGTGGTAAATGCCTGTAATCGCAGGTACTTGAGAAGCTGAGGCAGGATGATTGCTGCAAGTTTGAGGCCAGACTGGGCTACAAAGTGTTTAAAGCCAACCTGAACTGCATAGCAAAACACTGTCTCAAAACGACCCCCTTCTTCCCCCCTAAAGTATACATATATACACACACACACATAAAAATGTATATATTTGCTATTATATATGCTGAACACTCCACTTAGCACTATTCTGTGAAGTAGGTATTTTTAGTGTTCCCTTTTTGCAGATGGCAAAACAGATTTAAAGTGTGGTAGACCATACCTGTAATTCCAGCTACTCAGGAGGCCAAGGAAAGAAGATCATGAGTTCCAAGCCAGCCTGGCCAACTTAATAACAAGACCCCATCTCAAAACAAAAAATAAAAGAGGATTGAAGAGCTGGGGAATGTAGTTCAGTGTGAAGGCCTAAATTTAATCCCCAGTACTACAAACACACAAGAGTCTAAGTGGAGATGTAACTTAGTAGTAGAGCACATGTGAGGTTTTGGGTTCAATTCCCAGCATCCCCACCCATAGAGTAAGTATGGTAGACAGATTGTCTCTGTCTGGCTCCAGAGCCCATGCACCTTCTTATTCAGGCACTTACTTAATTGCGATGTACTCAATCTGGAGAAAAAAGTGGAATGGATAGTATCAGTTGAGAGCAGTGGTGGTGAACCTAAGGCGCACGTGCCATAATGGACACACACAGCCCTCACTGTCCGCACGTGAGTCAAGCTGCCCCAGCATTGCCCCAACAGCCACACATTCAGGTTTAACTGCAGTGTTGGCACCTTGCGATAAATCAAGGGTTGCACTTTGTGCACTCAGTCTCTAAGAGGTTTGCAATCACTGAAGTGTAAGAGAGGAAGGCCCAGAAAGTCTAGAGTTGCCCTCAGAATCCTCTGCAGGGAACAAAAAGGAGCTAAAGCTGGCAGACACTGATGTGGACTCAGGGGAAGGGTTCTTGGAGATGGATTAGAAATGATTTCACAGGCTTCACTGTGGCCCAGATAAAGCTTTCTCTTTGTGTTCTTGTTCCATGCCTACTAGCGAGTTTTTCATTCATCATTTGGTTTCATAAGTACCTAACCACTCAGAAAGACAGGGCCTTGGACAACAGGTATGATCACTTTAGTGACTGGGAAAGATTGCTACTTCAGACCCCCACTTCTTCCCAGTCCCCATTTTCAAATGGTATGTGCTGGGGTTGATTGAGTTGCTCCCTCTGGGTCTGGGGCAGTAACAAGATCCAACTTTCTCATCCTGCAAAGGCCCACACTGTGGGTAGTGGCAGCAAGATGGAGTTTCCTCAGATTGCTAAGAGTTCACCATGAAAATGCCACCCTGTTAGGCATTCTGCACAACCAGCCTTTGTTCCTGTGCTAAGGCCCTGCACTTTCATACTTGTGTGCATGTAGGCAAAGCAGATTAAGATTAGAGTACCAGCTGAAGGGCTAACGAGGGCGGGTATCACAGGAAAAACTTCAGAAAGGTTTTAGATTGTTGAAGTTTATACTATATTAAATATAGTTTTATATATTATTCATTTTCTTTGCCTAAGAATTCTTTGTCCTGAATTCTTTAGGGGAAAATTTAACCCTGCCATGATTTATTGAAAAATACAACTCTTCCTAAGGAACTTGAATAAAAACCTTACGCCATGGCTTTGCTTAACATATCAATAATACATCATCATTGCATCAGCAACACCAGATCATTTTAGCTATCTATTTTTGCTTGTACATCTCCTAGCATCATGTACATAACTGGCTCCAACTAAGCTAGGTGTGGTAGAACTCACCTATAATCTGAGCACTTGAGACTAAGGCAGGAGGATTGCAAGTTCAAGCCAGCTTAGGTAACTTAGTGAGTTAGTGAAAAGCCTTTCTCAAAAATAAGAAGGAGCTGGGGATTTAGCTCAGTGTGAACGACCTGGCTTTGCCTCATATTTCTGTTTAGTCAGTCTGCTTTAGGAACACTAGGAGATAGAGAAAAGATTAAAAGGGTAGGGGTACTAAATTTTAAAATTTTAATATTTTAAATAGAAATAAAGCCAGCCTTAAAAAAATATGATTAAACAAATAAAAGGGTGGAGGGCAGGGAGGTGTGGTTGATATGCAGATTTGAATTAAATATGGAAATGAGGCAGATGATGAGAATCATTTGGAAATGTTGCAGCTCTGTTTTAGGCTCCATCAGAGGTGTGACAGAGTGGGCACTCTCTACCATGTGGGAGACTTGTAACATTCCTTGAAAATCAAATTTAATGCAGCTGCAACACCTGCCATTTTCACTGGGACCCTTACCCAGATATTATCAATGCTATATACATTGCCTCTATTTTCAGGTCACGAAAGATGTCATTAAAGAATTTGCTGATGATGGTGTCAAGTACCTGGAACTGAGGAGCACACCCAGAAGAGAAAATGCTACTGGTAGAATCTAATTACTTCTCAGCAAATTGCGGTTCCTTTCTCAATGTGCTTGGATCTTTTATGTGTTTGTCAGTTGGGAATATGAAGCACTAACTTTATACAATTGTGTGGTTCTCCATTTTTGTGGAGACTTCTGGTCAACAGAAAAATCTTACGTATTAATGATGTACATTATTAACAAGTGAGTTCTTAAGTAAAATGTAGAAAGTCTGATAAGGTGTTATCTATTTAAGGGGGAATAAGGGCCTGCAAATTTTTGTTTTATTCTTTGTTTAGTTTTTGTCATTTTGAGACAAAATGACTGGTTACTATGTCTCAAGCAGAGGCTGACTCTTGCTTCCTACATCCTGGGCACGTGTGTGACACTGCCACTGGTGGGTATGGAATCATATTTTATGGCAACTGAAGTGTAGGTTATTCAGCACTCAGTCCTTGGGGACTGGTGGTTTATTAGGACAGGAACAAGCTGCACACCATCTGGATGGCCATGAGCTGATCTGCATGTTATCTGAAGAATTCCATAGGCTCATTCTTCCATAAGAGCAGCATGAGGAAATACTATGATCACAAAGTCCCTGTTAACCTGAAGAGACTTTGGTCGTCTTGAACCCTACCATGTAAAACCTAGTAATCACTGAGGGGGAGGCTAATGTTTTGAAACTATTATAGTAACTGTTGAAATGAGACAATGAAAAGATTCTTAACTTGGATTTTTGGTTGTTTGGTACTAGGAATCGAACTCACCACCTTGCACTTGCCTGGCAGGCACTTACACCACTGAGCTAAATCCCTGGCCCCTACAAAATCAGTTCCAAGTTATGCTAGTGAGGATAGCAAAAGACAAAAAAATCTGCCAATTAGTAAAGCTACATTTCTTTTCAAATAGAGATTCACAGTGGTATACAGCAGTAGGGGAACAGTTAAGTAAAGGATAACTATTAAACTATTAAGCTACTATTATTAAACTATTAAACTACGACTATAAACAACTATTAAAAATACTTGCAAAAACACTGTTGTAGTCAGGAGTTGCAAGGAGAACAATTACATACAGAACACAGAATTTATAGTATTATTTATAATGATCACCCAAGAGTTAAATACAAAGAAGGTACAGGAAATCTGTCAACACTAAAGGTTTACAAAATCCAGCCAAGAACCTAGATCTCACAGTAGTGTCCTGCATGAGTCCAGCTGAAGACCTAGAGCCCATGACAGTGTCTCCTGCGAGTCCAGCTGGAGGCCTAGAGTCCATGACAATGACTCGTGCAAGTCTGTTTTAGGATCTGTGCTGGGAAAGCCCAGAGGTCAGCGGTAAAAGCTAGAAAGTCTATGCCAGTGAGGTGAAGGATCTGTGCCAGTAGATTGAGGGTTCTACACTGGAGCCAAGAAGTAGCACTCAAAGTAAGGACCAGGGCTTCCCTGAAAAGTACCATAGCCATCCTCTATGATGAGGTCCCGAGCTTCTTTGACAATAGTTGAGTTCATATCAGGAAGCCAGCGTGCAAGCTTCTCCTGGAGATTAAACAGCACACATCTTCCCCTCTGGAGCCAGGAAATGATGCCCAATGTAAGGATCAGCACTCCCCTAAACTCACTGTCTGAGACAAGGTTCCTAGTTCCTCCAATGATAATGGCTGAATTCATATCAGGGAAGCTAGCTAGGACAAGCTCCTTCAGGAGAACTAACAGCTCCAAACAGCAGCAACATTAGACAACCCATAATGCTAACACAACACTCCTCTCCACATCTCCTTTTGTGCTGGCAACTTTCCTCAGGTGGGTTGTCTACTCTCAGCACTATGCTGATTGAATTCAGCTGGTGTTAAGTTGCTCACCGGTTTTTTAATCCATAAGAGACACTTTCATGGCATGTAGAAATACTGCACCAGTGTTAAATTACAGGCTCCATATGTATCTAGTAGCCATCTCATCCATTAAAAATGCATATGTGTATACTCACAAAAAAATGTGGTTATCTGCAAGTGAGGGATTGCAGGTTATTTTTGTTTTTCCTTATAATTTTCTGTGTTTTACTAGAGTTTCCAACCCAAATCAGCATATTACAATCAGAGTAAGATGGTATTCTAGAAGAGACTATTTGGAGAGCACTCTAACAGAGCCTCCCAAAAGAGGACTTGTGCTCTCAAACTTGGAAGGATAGCACTGATCCTCTGGAGGAGAAGCAGCCTATGCAGGGTTGAGGGGGAAGGAGCCCACAGTAAGATTGTTTTTTCCTGGACCAGTAAACAAACAAACATCCTGATAATAGAGAAATTCTCTTTTTCTTTTACAGGACAAGACTTAGCAAAGGACTTGTGGTTCTTACTTTGTTAGAATAAGCATATAAAATTTTTATGGCAGTTTGTGAAAATAATTTCATATCTGTTGTATCAAGAATTTTAAAAATGAGTTTGTATTCTGTGATTTTTTTTCCTTAATTTCTGTTTTCCTTTTTCCTATTGTATTAAGTTTCATTTACTAAAATGTACCTGTCAGGGTCGTGTTTTCACTCATCTTGAATCATGCCTTGTCACTTAAATAAAAAAGTAAATGTTCATCTAGGGCTTCATATATACTAAAATTGCAGGATAAAATAGTTGATGGTCTCATGACATGTTTCTTATGTTTTTTTCCAGGAATGACTAAAAAGACTTATGTGGAATCCATACTTGAGGGTATAAAACAGTCCAAACAAGAAAATTTAGACATTGATGTTCGGTAAGAAGATTGTACCTTAATAGTTGCCATTTTAAAAACTAGAACATGAAGTTTTATTGTATTAATCATAGGTATATGTAATGGGTTTTTAAAAATCAACCAGTAACTGATTTCTGCTTACAATTAAAAAAGTAAAGAACTCTGTTGTTTAAGATGAGAAGTGTAAATGTATTCATCTGGCAGTACAGTCCTGAAGTTTTCGAGTTTTTTTGACTAGAGTATGGCTTCTCATTGCTTGCTTTTTGTGTCTGTGTGTGTCTGTGCATCTGTGTCTGTGTCTGTGTCCATCTCTCTCTCCTCCAGCCCACCCTCCTATCTCTGTCTCTCTCTTTTTTTTTCTCATGATAACCAAGAATTGAAACCAGGGCCTCATACATGCTATGCAAGTGCTGTGCTACATAGCTACATCTCTATTCCTTTTCATCTTTTATTTTGAGACAGAGTCTTGCTAAGGTGCCCAGTCTGGCCTCACACTTGGTAATCCTCCTGCCTTAGCCTCCTAAGTAGCTGGGACATGGTGTTTGATCACTCATGTTTTTTCCTTTGCAGTATTCATTTATAATAGGATAAAGAATAGTTTTATTGCCAGGGTTATGGCTCAGCAGCACAGCGCCTGCCTGGCAAGTGCAAGGTCATGAGTTCAATTCTCAGTACCCCCCCAAAAAAAAAGAAAGAAAGAAAAGAACTGTCTGTTGTTGTTGTTTTTTAATATAAGCTTACTCACTAGACTATAGGTTCAGAAGGCCAGAGACCTTATCTTTCATTCACCACCTTGTCTCCAATGCATAGAACTTAGTGCATTCATAGCTGGGCTCAGTAAGACCTTGAGTAAAGCAAGCAAGCAAGTTAGCTGTACAGTTTTATGCTGTAAGAATATCTAAAAATTAACCCTAACTAGATAAATACCCCAATAAAAACCAAGGCAGCAACAAGAATGGAATACAGAAAAGAAGACATACAAATGGTCAATAAATATTTAGCCTCATTAATCAGATAATTTTAAAAGGAGATATTATAGTGGTGTTTCAGTAGTTTAAAAATTTGTGCAAATTTATGAAATTGTATACTGCTGATTTGTAACATGCCATGTATAATTAAACCTTTTTAAAGAGGAATGATTTAAGATTTTCAAGTTTTTCTTCCAAACCAGTAATTCTCTTCTACAAATGAATCCTAAGAAAATATGTTGATTTATACATAAGACTCTTTATTGTAGTATTATTTATAACAAGTTAAAAAAATCCTAAAAAGTCTATCAGTCAGAGGACAATTACATTATGGTATGTTCATATGATCTATACCATTTTGTAACACTACTTAGTACATAGAGGAAGAAATAAAAAAGATTTTTTATATAGTTGATCCAGATTTTGTATTACTTAAATTTTAATAAATGCTGGAGGAATTTATTTTGTGAATAACGAAACTAATAAATGCATCAGAACAATCACACAAAAGTAACAGGTTTTTTTGTAGGGGTAGAGGGATATATTTGAGTTCTATAAAATTCTAGTTAATATATGAGAATGAATTTGTATCAGGTATTTATTTTAGAATTAGAATATTAACTAATTTTGTAACCCTTAATGAAATAATCTGAGCTGAGAATGTACCACTACCTTTTTATTCTTGTAAAAAATTAAATCTGATCTGATTAAGTGTTCAGACTAGGTCCAAAGATCAATTTATAGGAATAGTAAGAGGCAAGAGAATATGTTAATACAGGGATACAATCAACAAAATCCAAACTGGGAAATTTTATGGGACAGATTTTTTTGGTCCAAATAAATTCTTTTTTTGTTGTTACAAATAAATTCTAAGAAAAGAGTATAGAAACAAAAAAGAGTAGAGGGCAGAAAAGAATGAATGACTATAGATTTACAAAAGAGACCTAAGAGGTATGCAGACACACAAGACGGGGCCTTATTAGGATCTTGAGTCAAACTGTAAGAATACAAATGCTTAAACAAATATGAGACAACTGTTTTCATGTCTCATTCTGTCTGGCAAATAAAATGTGCTATCTAGACTCAGGCTCTACTTTACCTAGTAACCGATATTACATGCAGCCTCTGATGCCTTTAGTCACACTCAGGATTGTCTTTTTCATCTACATAATAGTTTCAACTAGTGTCTTTCTTATATTAAAGGTATTTGATAGCAATTGACAGAAGAGGTGGCTCTTCGGTAGCCAAGGAGACTGTTAAACTCGCTGAAGAATTCTTCCTTTCTGCCAATGATACAGTTCTTGGTCTTGACCTCAGTGGAGACCCAACTGTAAGTTATTTTTCCTAAAATATTTTATTTCTTAAAGGTGGAATTAGTGAATTAAGGATTAAGTTGGAGCATCCTGATTCTCTAGAAGGTGCAGCAGATGCTATTCTACCTTGGATAAACTGAATGTCTAGAGCAACTGTTCTTAACCAAGGTTCTATGAAAGAATAAAGCACTCTTAAAAAAAATACTTTTCCTGACTATATGTGGCCATTTCCTCCATTCTGTTAAAGATGGTACACAAGTAGTTCTAGTGTATATGTACAGGAGAGAAGCTAATTCATTACATACAATGGAGGAATATCTTAGGGCATTGAGGTCTTAATTATTTCATAGAAGCCCCAGTTCAGAAAAGTTGGCTGGAGCTTCTTAAGCAAAAGTTGCAACAGGAAGTCTTGATATTCCTGGCCAGTTTTTTCTTTAAGCACAGCCCTATGCATTATTTAGCAGCATCTATAGTCTCTGCCCATTAGGTACCAGTAGCATCCTCCCAGTAAGACAACTAAAAATGTCTACAGATCTTGACAGATGTCCCCTAGATCACAGAATTGTTCCTGGTTGAAAACCACTGGATGAGGGAGGCCTATAAAGCTGGTGCCCATGACTTTGTCTAAACCTGAACTGTCCTGCTACTGTTTTCCCTACCCATTTAATACTTCTTAGCACTTGATACGGTTTCTGAATCAAGTGAGTTGTCTTTAGCACTAAATATCTAGGTGTCTTTTCAGAAATAAAATTTGGTGACTGCCATATCCAGCCTAGGGAATTGATCTGAGGTCCACTAATAATAGACTTAAAGGAAAGTCCCTTTCCCTCTGACTCTGCCTTTATCAGCATTTTATTCCTCAAAATAGCTAGTACCTGGCAGGTGTTCCATTAACAAAATGTACAAATAAATCAGTCTCTTTATTTTTTTCTGCTGTTATTTTATTCTTTTGTTTATTGGATCAGAATACCAAGTTACTCAGTTTGCCTGGAATTCTCATGCATTTTCATTTTAACTTTTCAAGATAGGACAAGCAAAAGATTTCTTGGAACCACTTTTAGAAGCTAAAAAAGCAGGCTTGAAGTTGGCATTGCATCTTTCAGAGGTAAGCAATGCTGTCTTAGGCTGGAAGGGCAGACTATGACAGAAAACAGTAGGGTTGTCTTCAAATAACTAGAAATAAACCTGGCTTGGGAAAACATTTTTGAAGGGGGAGACAGAATTATTTTTAAATGTACTGTTTTACTGGTTTTAACTTTTTGTGGGTCCTGGGAGTTGAACTCTAGCTGTGTCATTACAAACAGCTTTGGGACATCTTGCTATAGAAGCCGCATGAATTTTCACCATCAGCCGTGTCATTCACAAGCTGACTCTAAGAAAAACACCGGTTCACCTCACCTGTCTTCACCTGTCTTCTTCAGTGGAGCATAGTGGGGCATATTGGGGCAGACCTAAATGTATCACATACGGGCAATAAAGTAGCTAATCATTATAATATAAAGCTTAAAATGGCCCAGCATTAGAGCTAGGGAGTTCACAAAGGAAATCTAGTGTTCTTCATTGGTCCCCAGCTCTGGGGCACCATGAGGACAGTAACAGCATGCAGATTGTAGCCAGAAACACACATTTTCTTAAGCACATCTTTGTGAGGCAACAAGGATTCTATTGTTCTTCTTCCTTATTTTATTGATTAATTTTTTCTACCTCAGTATTTTTAGCTATTTCTTATATGCAGAAAATAAGACTTAACATACTTCTTTCTTAAAATTATTGTGTGTATTAAATGGGATAATGTAAAAAGGCTGAGTACCATCATGGCACAAAGATTAAGGAAAGAAATTAGAACCTCTTGCTAGTACTTATATCATTTGTGCCTGCAAGCAGAAGGTCAGTAATCGTTAATCATAGTGGCAGAACTCAAAATCTACAGTCCATGTTTTCAAAGTCTAATAAAACAGATCTTTGACTCACAGGACACCTGCTAGCTGACCTAGGTGGTGTCCAGTAGAAGCCACTGGTCAGTACAGTGGAACAGCATTTGTTACTATGACAAGTTATCTCTGGCCTATGCACAGCATTGGAACCCACTTACTTTAGTTTCTGTTGCTTCGTTTGATACATTGGATATAAAATAATCACATTTCAAGATATTCTGAACATTTGTTTTGAAGCTATGTAGGAGAAAAAGAGCACAGCTAGGCATTTTCATGGCAACTGGGATTTTCTGTAGCCAACCTTATCAAGATAAAACATAAGCACAGTGTGGGAAATTTCTGGGCTCTGGAGTCAGATGGAGTTATATCTTACCCCTCTCTACCATTCACTAGCTTTATGACCTTGGACAATTTTTTAAAAATATGTTTCAAAGTTGTATGTACCTTAGGCCTGGGATATAGCTCAGTGGCACAAGCGCCTGCCTGGCAAGTGCAAAGTCCTGAGTTTGATTACTAGTACAAAAAAAAAAAAAGTTTACATAAAACTAATTTTAAAAAAGTTGTATGTACCTTAAAAAATTTCAAGTGTAGGTGAATTTCAAGTGTAGGTGTGTTAGTCACTTTCTTGTCACTGAGATATAATACCTGATATACACAACTTAAAGGAGAAGAGGTTTGTTTTAGCTCAGTTATGGCCCATGGCTGGTTGGCTCCAAGCAGAAAATAACCTGGCAGAAGGGCCTAACAGAGGAAAAGCTACTCATGTCATGAGGGCCAGGAAACACAGAGAAGGGACGTCTAGAGAGGCAGATATACCCTATACCCTTCTGGGTAATGTCTCTAATGACCTGCCTCTAATTAGGACTGACCTCCCAGCAGCATGTTGGTGTAGTGTCCCCATTATCCAGGCACCTTCCAGAGCCCATCTATGAGTCTGTGAGACTTTTAAGGGATCGTCTTGATCTAAACCCTAACTGTAAGGAAGTATCATACAGAAAAAATATTTTTAAATGTGAAGTCCCCTGTTAACTCCCCAGAGTTAATACTGTTGACAGTTTTGTCTGTTTTTCTAGACCTTTTTCTAATATATATGAACACATGTATACAATGCAAAACATAGAGTTGTAGGATTTTTTTTTTTTGGTGGTGGGGATCGAACTCATGACCTCACGTCTGCCAAGCAGGTGCTTATGCCACTGAGCTAAATCCCTGACCCATGTTTTGATTTTTGAAAATTATTTTTTCTGAGCTTTAATTTTGTCATCTTAACACTACAGAAAACAAAGGAACAAAACAGGGTCTTCATAAGTTTTTATTGTTAGTAAAATGAATTTAGAAGAATGTTGGGGAATAAATGAGAAGATAAAAGGCAGAAGGGACTAAAGGTACAGCTTAGTGTTAGAGTTTAGGCTTAGCATGTGGGAGGTACTGGGAGCACCAACAGATAAAGCATAAAAAAATAAAAACAAAAGCAAAAAAAAAAAAGGCAAAGACAAAAGCTGGGAAAGTAGAATGAGTAGTTTAGCTTTCTAAAAATGTCATAGCTCACCCGTGTAATCCCTGTACCCAGGAGGCTGAGGCAGGAGGAAGACCATGAGTTTGAGGCCAGAGTGAGCTACACAGTAAGATCTTATCTCAGGACAAATTATATACACAAAAATGGCTGCATTAACTACTTAGTGGGATAGAGAACCCACTATAGAAAGCAGCACTTCAAGAACCCCTAAGAGTTCATTGTTGCCCCCCCCCCATTTTTCTGAAGATTCCAGATCAAAAAGAAGAAACCCAGGTGCTCTTGGATCTCCTTCCTGACAGAATTGGGCATGGAACATTTCTCAACTCTTCTGAGAGAGGATCCCTGGATCTGGTGAACTTTGTGAGGCAGCATCGGATTCCACTGGGTAAGGCTTTCAGGTCTTCTGGACACCAGCCCGAGCCTTCTTCCTCAGCCCCAGGTGGGAAGCTGGAAGTGAGGAAGTGCTGTTCTAAAATTATAAATATCATTCAGAAAACCAAAGACACGGTATGTGTGCTTTCTGAGTCTCACGTAAGTAATGTAAAGTTTCAGCTCCCATTAGAATGTGAGCTCTGTGAGAATAGGCTGCCTGTCTGCCTTTTATTGCTAAAACCTCCAGTGCTTAGGACTCAGTAGTTCTTTTCTGAAGGAATAAAGGTCACCAAAAGTTTTGAAATTGACTTTAATGAAATAAACATATGTTGGGAAAATATGTAATATTTATTTTAAAATTGCAAATTATAGAAAATTCCAAATATTTTTTTACATATCGACTTTTACATGCTTGATTTATCAGTGTGTTTATGAAGTACCTACTGTTAAAATCACTGCTCTAATTGCTGGGAATAAGGCAGGAAACAAAACAGACGAGGTTTCTTTCTTAGGGACTCATATTATAGCAGAGGAAAGAACAATTAACACAAGAAAGTATCAGTGGTAAGTTTTGTGAAGTAAATTAAACAGGCTAGTATAGGAGTGATCAGGTCACCACTTCCTTTCTGAAGAATGAAAGGGAAAGTTTTTCCATAGAGAGGAGTGATTGGCTGCAAACCATTTTACTGAATGGTCAGTTTGTTAAATTTTTAAAATCTAATTTACCAAAATATTTGTGTGTATATTTTTTTAACTACTTGAGAGGCTTTTAGCAATTCATAATAAGTGCCAGATTGGGCTGGGGATTTAGCTCAGTGGCTTAAGCACCTGCCTGGCAAGCGTAAGGTCGTGAGTCGTGAGTTCGATCCCCGGTACCAAAAAAAAAAAAAAAAAAAGGGCCCGATTTTTTTTACTGTTTTTTTTTTTTTAACATTCACAAAAGTAGAGAGAATACAGAGCTCTTTCCTAGTGATTTTATATGGTATGGTGGTCCAGCTCTGCTCCCAGCAATGAGGGGCATCACTTGGACTGAGTGGCCTGTGCTGAGGCTGCCTTGCCTAAGTAAGCAGAGTATTGGTTAAGTTACTGAAGCATTTTACTGTGAACTGTGCACAGTGTTTCAGGTAGGAATTTTACTAACGTAGTAAAAGTCATTCTTAAAATAGACTTACCTAGAAGCAACAGGCAGTAAATGGAGAGTGGTCTGGGCAGAGATGTTTTGGGTTTTCTTAGAAGCCATGGGAATGTTCATGTCCATTCTTTGCTCTTTCCAGTTCTATGACTCTCAGGCAGTACTACCATTTTCTTACTTTTGTTTTGGTCTCCAGTGTAAAAGTAGGAGGAATTGTAGTAGGTCTTCGAAAACCCTTTGCTGTTGGGTATGGTGATACACACTGGTAATCCCAACACTTTGGGAGGCTAAGGCAGCAATCACAAGTTCAAACCCAACCTGGGCAATTTAGTACTGTTATGGTTTGTGTCTAGATATTCCCCCAAAGCCTCATGCAGTCATAGAGTTTTTTCGGAGGTGGCTGAATCTAGAGTGCATGATTGATTTGTAGCGCAGTGCTGGGATTAAGTAAGGATGGATGATTGCTGGATCAGTCCACTGATTGGATTGGCACTGTCCTAATCCCAGTAGACTGGATACATTATAAGGGACAGAAAGAGGCTTGTTTCAAACCCACCACCATTGCCCTATTCTGCCATGATTTGTTGCCCCTCTGCTATGTGCCACCCTGCCTTAGAACCAGCCTACTATGAATTGAAACCTCTTTACACTGAGAGCTAAGGTGTTGGCTATTTTGTCTGAACAAAATAAAATAAAAAATAAGGTGAGCTTTATGGTGCATGCCTGTAATTCCAGAACTCTGGAGGCTGGGATAGGAGGATCACTGTGAGTTTGAGGCCAACCTGGTCTATATAGTTCAAGGCTGGCCTGCACTAAAAAGTGAGACGTTGTCTAAAAAATACAAAATAAATAGGGTTAGGGACAAAGCTCAATGTGAAGATAAAAAAAAAAAAACAAAAAAGGGCTAGGGCTGAAGCTCAATGCGAAGATCCTGATTTCAGTGCCCAGTGTGACAAAAGAAAAAAAGGAAAAACACATACATACGCACAAAAAAACCCTGCTTTCCTTTCATGTTAATTCCCTACCTTGTTCATCATGACTGGCTTATAACATTCCTCTCCACTGTGGTAAAAGACAGGGACGCACCTAGCTGGGAAGATCATATTCTCTGCTGGTACAGTTGCTGCCATAGTTGCAGCACGTTCTTCCTGGACAACTACATTAATTGAACCACAGCTTTTCACATCACATATAAGGAATGATCAGGTTTGTAAAAGTAATAAAAGTGATGCAAATCAGCTTGCTTTGGAAAGATTTCTCATGAGTCTGCTTGATGAACATTGAGTGAATTCACTTACCTAAATTTACTAAGAGATTTTTTTTTTCCACTTTCATTTAGAACTCTGTTTGACTTCAAACATCAAAAGTCAGACAGTTCCATCTTATGACCAGCATCACTTCGGATTCTGGTACAGCATTTCTCATCCATCTGTGATCTGTGTAAGGTGTTTTATGTGAACTATTTTGCTTCTTTTTATTTGCTGCATTGAATTAGGTCACATATTCACTGCCTGGCTGCCTTAAGTACATGAGGGTAATGCTGAGGAAAAGGAATTAGAGGGTATGGGGCCATTGAAGGCTTCAGAGGATCAAGGCAGCTCTGGCCTGGCTCTGTTGGAAGGGGTTCTGGACATTGTCTAAGGAACTTGATGCTTACCTTCCATCCCATGAGATTCTACTTTATTTGATCTAGGGTGAGTCCTGGGCGTGAATGTATTTTAAAAACTCCCTGGGTGACTTTAATATGCAGCTAAGGTTGAAACACTGCTCAGGTATTATTTAAGTATAAAAAAATTCTATTTATAAATAGGCATAAATACATATTTCATAGCCCTAATTCAGACTCTTGAAAAGAAGCATAGTAAATGAGAAAATATATTCTAAACAAAAAAAGTTACTTTTTAAAAAAATCATTTCCTTTGTCTTGAAACATTCTTGTTTTTATTCACAGACTGATGATAAGGGTGTTTTTGCAACATGCCTTTCTCAAGAGTACCAGCTGGCAGCTGAAACATTTAAATTGACCAAGTCTCAGGTGTGGGATCTGTCTTATGAGTCCATCAGCTACATCTTTGCTTCTGACAGCACCAGATCTAAACTGAGGAAGAAGTGGAATCATCTGAAGCCCAAAGTGTTACACTTTTAAGCTGTAGTAAGGTAAACTACCATTGAGTATGTTGTAAGATCTTCCTGCCATATCCTTTTCAGTAAACAACTCACCACATTGTTTGAAATGCAGCAGCCAAATCTGTACGCATGGCAGGTGCTTGGTAAACACGTCTTAAACAGACTAGCAGGCCCTGAGGTCTTACATGAGGCAAGAGGATCTCAAGTCCAGCCTGGATAACTTGACAACTTAGGGAGTCCCCATCTTAAAAAATTAAATAAGGGCTGGGGGGCATAGCTTGGCATAAAGGCCCTGGATGCTAAACTAATAGATAAAAGTTTAATGAGGAACAGTACTTTATTGTCAAAAAGTACTCCCCATATGTTATTAATTATAAAGGGGGCAATTATAACTACATTGAAGAAACCAGGTAAGCATACCATAGTTAGGAAACAGTCAACATCAATATTGGGACAAACATGTGCCTTCTGAAATGATGCACGAGAGACACAACATCCCTTTTATTGTATCCATGCCAAAAATGCAGTCATGGCCGAGCATGGTTGCACACACCTGAATGTAATACGTATACACACGTACTAGTGTAATACTCTTTAAAATGTAAGGGACCTGGTTGCAGTGTTGCACAATTGTAATTCCAGCTACTTAGGAGACTGAGGCAAGAGGATTACAAATTTGAGACCAGCCTGAGTAGCTCAGTTATAAGAGTACATGAATGCGACCCTGGGCTCTATTACCAGTAATGAAAAAAAGTGTTGGCCAAGAAAAACACAGGGTAAAATTGAGTAGACATGGTATTGTATCAGTTTTAAATTTCCTCACTTCGATAATTTTACTGAGGTTGTTGAATGTCCTTGTTCCTTAAGAAATACAAAATATAAAATATTTAGGAGAAAAGGGCATTGTGTTTCTAACTAGCTCTCAATTGATTTAAAAAAATATATATATATGCATAGATAGCCAGGCATGGCAGTGCACACTTGTAATCCCAGCATTTGGGAGGCTGAGGCAGGAAGACTGCTCCAGGTTCAAAGCCAGTCTGAACTAGACTCTGTTTCAAAAAACACACAAAGGAAAAAAAAAAAAAAAATATATATATATATATACACACACACACACACATATATAGGTATATGTATGTATACACATATAGGTATGCATGTGTATATACTTTATACATGCATATATATATACATACATACATGCATATATATAGATATACACATATATAAATAAAATGAAAATCAAATGAACAAAATAACTGGTGAATCTAAGCATATAGGAATTCCTTGTACCTTTGGAACTTTTTCTGTACATTTAAAATTCTGTACATCAAGATAAAAAGTTACAAAGACTATATATAATGATTGGAATATGCCCAGTGAAACTTTCTTGGATTCTTTCAGTCATCTCATATTTTGAAAAATATTCCTACCTTCTATTCATACTATTAGATGAATACATCCCCTTTTAACCATCAAAGTCCCATCTCCCCTCTGTAGTTTCTACTTCCATTCTATTGTTTTGTTTTTGAAGTTAAGACTGAGTTTTTATTGGAATAAGAATCCAGGAGGGGTATCCAAAAAATGTAATTTCTCGTTTTCCCTGTTGTTAAAAGCTTATATAACTCGTGTCTTATCTATATAACAAGTGAACTCAGAAGCCAAGAGTTGTGGGGCTGACAGAAATGCAGCTTAATTCTGCCTACACTAGTTCTACATCAAGACCACTGAGTTCACTGGAACTTGACCCTATTCTGTGAAACGTCACTTCCTTGCCTATTAAAAATCCTCAGATGTCAACTTTGAGCAATGAGAGATTTGTGTGATCTAAGAAACATCAAAAGTTCTTGGGACAATACAGACCTCACCATACAATGAGGTGAATGTCCTTTAATTGTACTGTTTAGGGAGGATGTCAAACATATGTAAACTGAATGCTACATAAGTAATTTGAGGACCTTACCATTTGTGCAAGACTAAATTTACTTTCCTAACTTAGCTACTGAGTTATACAGGTTGAACTGAATGAATACCCACCCACGCTCAATCAGAGCAGGCACAAACAAACACACACACATATTTCAGTGTTCCTACCTTACCCTATCTTATATTAAAGATCACAGAGGAGCTATACTGGCCAGAGCCTTCTTGAACGTTATGACACTCTGACCTGTTTCAAGCCTTTAATCTGATTGCCAACTGTTTCAAAGTTCTGAAAGAGCACCATGGTAGGTATAGTAAAGGCAAAATTTTAGGTTTCTAAAATTTAAGAGTTCAGTCCCCAGTACCAAAAAAAAAAAGTATTATAAATACGTTATAAAATATAATACTTCATTAAGCACCATGGCTTCAGCGAATTCTTTAACATGTCAAAACTTTTGAAACGTGTGTCATTAGCTATTTGAGTATATAGGACTAAATTTTTCATTTTAGATTTAAGTGAGGAGCGAATTGATCCATCCTCACATTGACTTTAACTCCCCTTCCCTACGATAAATACGTTATAAAATATAATACTTCATTAAGCACCATGGCTTCAGCGAATTCTTTAACATGTCAAAACTTTTGAAACGTGTGTCATTAGCTATTTGAGTATATAGGACTAAATTTTTCATTTTAGATTTAAGTGAGGAGCGAATTGATCCATCCTCACATTGACTTTAACTCCCCTTCCCTACATGGAAATACATATATATAGCTAAAAACAGCTATTATAAAGTTGATAGACTCAGCCTCTCATTCACATTACAATAAATGAGAAATGGCAAAAACACAGGAAATATAAATATTAGATTCTGTAGCATTACAAGCAGTGAAAGGACAAAGGGTAGTATGGCAACACTAAAAAATAAGTAGTGGTGCAAGGAAACATCTAATGAAAAGAAATATGACTAGCCAGCTCCTAAATGATTTATGTTTTGCTTCCTTTGCTGTACATGTCCCCTTCTTCCCACAAAGGTTTTATGGATATTAAAAGACTAGGGGTACCTATGTCTTTTGCTCCCCCAGTCGTGGAATTGGTTTGTCTTTCCTAGAATGTTTGAAGACAGTATTTCTTGCTTCTTTCCATCCTCAGGAATGGCAGGCTGGGTGCTGTTTAATGGCTTGTTGAGCTAGTTTGAGATTCACTGTGTCTTCATCTGTAAGAGTTTGCTGTTGTCCTATTCCTTTTGCATATTCTCTTCATCTAGAGATTTAAGGGTTGGACCAGAATATTTTCAAATCACATTCATTTCCCATGCCCAGTTATCATGAGTCCTAATAGACGGTAATTATGGATTCAGAAAACAAGAAAGGATTTTCATCTTAATTTTTCTTTTACTACATTGTAATTTGTTCCTCTTCCTACAACAAAGATTCTGGCAGACATTTCCAGTAACACAATGCAGGAAGCCAAAAAAAAAAAAAAAGCAGATGGAGATTTATCTTTTTCTGCTGTCAACAATCTGATCATAATTTTTGTATATAAAAAAACACCCAAAGAAACACCCAGCACTTCATAGACAAAATTTTTATTAACATAGTATCCCTGAGAGGCAGATGAGGTGTAAACATTAGTCTGCTTTGCAGCAGACAGGCAGATTGACTTACATAAAGACATCTGAAACCTGAATTTTTATCGGTTAATACCCAACCAATACTTTTTTCCACAAGACTATACACGATATACTAAAGATAATAACTTCATTTTTCTTGACATTAGAACATACTTCCTAAGCCATCTTAGATCCTCAGGCATTTCTTTAGACTGGTGTTTCTTAAGATTCTCCATTAATTGCTAACAGATATTCACTGGTTCCTTACACCACTAGAACTTTTCACAAGAATTCAAATTATAATCACTTTTCTAACACAATTATGAATTATCAAACTCCCATCTCCTTACTGCTCTCCCAGATCTTATTCTAGCCACAGGGTTCTAAGTGTGGGTGTAAAAGTTATTTATTCCAAGTGTTGGCCATATTCACCTTCCCTTTGACCTGCCCACCAAAGTACTGTGTCTTCAGTAGATACTAATATCTGATCTCTTCTCTCCCAAAAAACTTAGTCCTCTAAAACTTCATTCTCCCCCAGGACCAGCCAGTTTTCTTATCAATAGGTACAACAGAGTACCTGGCTTACTGTAAGTGGACCATTTCCTGGTCTGCATCTAGTGTTTCATGTGTCTGCAGAGGTGATTCTCTGCCTCCTGCACAGCACATACCACATTGTTTTCCAAGTTTTTGCTGTTCCAAGCTTTTTCTGACTTTCCTTACTAGTTTTTGTCCTTTGTTACCTCATTTCTCATCACCCAGTGCTCAGCCTTGCAACTAGGTGGAAGTTCCTTCCACTCTGATTTATTCAGTAATGTTTCCTTCTTTGTATACTTTTTGTTTCCTGAAGAAAATTCCCAGATTTTTTTTCAGTAAATTCTAATTCATTGGATCTTAACATTTATGCATAGTGTTATATCTTTCTATAGATGTTACAACTATACACTTGAATGTCTCTATGTATCATCTATTTTTGATTTTAAGGCCTAAGAGTGTTGAATTTGTGCTACATGGGTTCATATATTACTATGAACAGTTATTTCAGTATTAAAAACATTAGTGATCACAGTTACATTTGAAGGGCTGCTTTTAATTGTATACAGCTGAGTGTGTGTAGATTGGCAGGTCCACTGTCTACTTCCTTGCCATTCTTGTAGACAGTTGACACAAAGTGGTCAGTTTTTCCCATAGCTGTGTACATGGCAGTGTCTTCTACTCCTTGAATGTTTGTACTGAGCCCCCATGGGGTGCATAACACTATACTAGGAGTTTAGGGTATGGTGAAAATGGATGATTTGGGCCGGGGATTTAGTTCAGTGGCTTAAGCGCCTGCCTGGCAAGCGCGAGGTCATGAGTTCGATCCCCGTACCAAAAAAAAAAAAAAAGAAAATGGATGATTCCCTGCTGACAGCTTAATACCATATCCAGCTGGGTTGTTTGGTTTTCTAGACCACAAAGGATAGGTGAAATTCAGGAGAAAAAGAAAAATCAAACTAGATGCTATAAATGTAGTAGTATTCTATTCCAACCTTTGTAGGACTTGACAAAAACTAAGAAATCCAGTATTTATGCAATATTACATTGTTTCCCCATTCAGAAAACCAGGTTCTGAACAGGATGATTCATAGGACAGAATCAAGGGGGACATTAAACTCTTTCTTTATGGTAAATGAAAAATATGCATGACAAATACGTCATTCTGACATAGGCTTAAGTGAGCAGGAAAGGTCATTCTTTTCAACATTTCCAGTACTGTACTGAGGAAGACTGAGACCTACTTAAGGAGCCACGTCTCAACTTCTCCCAGATATGCTGTTGCAACAGGTTTTTCCAATTGAAATACAACTGAGAGGATAAGTAAATTCACAGCATATATTATATTTTGTTTTGTTTTGTCTTGAGATGGTCTTGCTGTGTAGTCTTCGCTGGCCTCAAACTTTTGACAGTTCTTCTGCCTCAGCCTCCTGAGTGCTGGGATTACAGGCATGCACCACCATGTCCAGCTAATCTTTTCAATCTTAAAATGACTGCCTTGGGAATTCACTCTAGGTCCAGGAGAAGCATAAGAAACAAATACTGGCATAAATTCCAAGGAGTACTTCCTAAACCAGTTGGGTACAGGAGATGACTATCATTATTGGAACACTTTCCAAGCAATATGTAAAAAGAGGCTCTTTCTTTTGGGGGCTTACTCAGGCACTGGCTGTGACAGAAGCTTGTCTCGTGTATGGATTTCCCGGTGCTTATTAAGGGCAGAACTTTTACTAAAGCACTTGCCACAATCATGACATCGATAGGGTTTCTCTCCTGTGTGGGTTCTATGATGTGCACGTAAGTCCGAACTCTTACTGAAACTCTTCCCACAGTCAGGACACACATGGGGTCTCTCTCCTGTGTGTGTTCGCCGATGTGCATTGCAGTGAGAACTATTATTGAAGCTTTTCCCACACTCTTCACACTGATAGGGTTTTTCTCCTGTGTGAGTTCTCTGATGAATTATAAGGCTTGAGCTCTGATTGAATCGTTTCCCACACTCACCACATTGATAAGGTTTCTCTCCTGTGTGGATTCTTCTATGGGTGACGAAATTTGAACTATCACGGAAACTTTTTCCACAGTCAAGACACTTGTAAGGCTTCTCTCCAGTGTGGATTCTTCGGTGTCTGATCAGGCGTGCACTCCGGCTGAAGCTTTTTCCACAATCTGCACATTTGTATGAATTTTCTACCTGATGGGATATCTGATCCATTAGACAGGAGTTTGGACCAAAGCTTTTGCCACATCTGAGATATTTATAAGGTCTCTCTCCTAAGTGTGGTCTGAGATGACTTAGGACTTCACCCAAACTCTCCTGTGAGAGGGTCGGTTTTCCTCTTTTTTCTTCTGAGGTCTTTTTCCATTGTCTTCCTGATCTACAGTCATTCACATTACCTTTACCTTGATTAAGATGACGGGGAATTTTCTTTTCAGATCTTGCAATTAATATCCTTTGCAGCTGTACTTCTTCAGAAATAACCGGTTTGGGATTCTCTTCTTTCTTAAATCCAGCCTCAAAACCTGACATTAAGAATAGAATTTATAAAGTTACCTATTTCCTTAATTTATAGTGCCAGGACAAGCAAACATGGGAAAAACAAGTATTATATTAGATGTTTAATTTTGATCCCAAATTACTTCCATTATTAAAATTCCAATGTTCTACTACTTAGTAGCTTCTCATCTACATAATTATGTAAGAACAGACAAGACACATTGTCTAAAACATTTCAGGATCATTAGGAAATCCTTTCAGTGCAGCAATGAAAACTCACTAGGTGTTATGGTTGATACATTGTGTCAACTTGAGAAGTTTTGAAGTTTCACAGACCGACTCAGCAGGGAGCCAGGGTTCTTTTTAACATTCTCAGCCTGTCCAAGAGGAGGGCATGCAGATGATATGAGTGCTACACCTGCCCTGCGAGGAGAGGTGGGCTGTGTACAAATAAGGGAGGAAAAGAGGCTTGCTCTCCCCCTCTTTTGCTCTGGCTACTTTTGCTGGCTGCTTCCTTGAAGTACTGCCCTGGTGCCATGCCACCCTGCCTTGTAGCCAGCTGATAATGTACTGAAACCTCCACAAACTGTGAGCTAAATAAACCTGTCCTTCATTTTGGGTTCAGGTGTTTTGTCCCAGCAATGAGAGAAAAGTAACCAAGACACTGGGTTTTAGTGAACACTATGTTTATATAGAAAAACCATTTTATAATGTATTTTTGCCATATCCCAGGCTTATGACATTCTTGTTCATGTCCTTTGCCATGTTCATGTTCTGAAGGAAACTGCCTAGGAAGACTTTCTGGGGAAATCTCTATATTCAGAAAGAATTTTTGTTTAGTTTCCTTTCCCTTATATTCCATACACGCTGGAAATAAAAACAGGAGTAGAAAAATATTTATTTTTCAAATAAAAGGTCTTCTGAGACAAAAACTTTGCTAAGAAGTATCTCTCTAAAACATTTGCTAAAAATAATAATAATAATAATGATAATAATAATAAAACATTCGCTTTTGGAGGTGCTGCGGATTGAACCCAGGGCCTTATGCATGCAAGGCAAAAGCCCTCTAAAATATTTTTCTTTGCTCACAGAAAAATACTCTCTTCCAAAAGAATCTAATGTGTTCTACTAAGGCATCTTTTTAATATTCTAAGAGCCAAATGGCAGGCTTCTATAATCAAAGTAAAACTCAATAGTTTATAAAGTAAATAGGCACTAGTAATCAAGGGGTAAGGGTGACAAATATTAGCTTCTTTGGACCTATAAGAATTTGCACTTAGATGTTTCAGATAAATTTTTGGATTCTAAATTCTCTGAACTAAATTTAGGAGTAAAAGAATACTGAGTGTCAGCCTGTGTATGTACCTCCCTAAAGCAGTATCGCCACCCAAAAGCCTAAGTCTTACTAGACGTTTCATGAACTAGTCATTAAATTAACAGAACCTTAAGTACAGTGATACCTCGATTCACAAACTTAATTTGTTCAGCAGTTCTGGTCATGAACTAAACTGGTTATGAACCAAATCAAATTTCCCCATAAGTTTCAATGTAAATAAGGTTAATCTGTTCTGACCTCTATGAACGTGGTCCCAAACCGAATCAACTTTCCCATAAGGTTCAGTGTAAATAAGATTAACCCATTTTGAGCCATAACCACAAAAATATGAAACAAAGTACAGTACAGTACACTATGAAGAGAGAGAACACTAACCTTGCTTGAGGCAACTTCTGTGGTGGAGGACAGCAAGGTGGGTGGGGAGAAGGTTATTGTTTGGAGGGAAAGTCCCCCTCCATAAGGACATCAGGGAAATCTCCTTTAAAGGTTTTCTCTCTTCTTTGTCTCTTAGCTGCAAGGTCTTATTTTTGATGAAAACTGTCTAATGTCACTTAAATTTTCCTGTGCTGCATAACCTTCCAGAGATGAGAGACTACATTATCGTTCACCAGATTCAACACTACTCATTACAGTTATGTTGGGGTGATGTTTCTCAAAGAAATCAGGGACTCATTCTACTTTTCCATAATGGATTTTATCACATCAGTCACTACTAACCTTCTCCCTGTCTTCCTCTTCCTCAGTGGAATGCTCAACAAGCACCTTCTGCTGCTCACTCTGGAATTCAGCAAGTTCTTCCGTCGTCAGCTCCTCATGGTCCTCAACAAGCTCTTCTCTGCCTGCACCACTGACATCCAGACCATTACTCTTGCCCACGGACACAGTCTCCTCCAGCACCTGTGCATCAGACCTTTCAAGGTCATGTGCAGTGACACGTTCTGGCCAGTCTCCTCCAGGTTAAGTTTAAGATCCAGTACAGCATCTTCCCAGGCTCTGTCAGTAATACTGATGCAGTGGAGGACACTGAAATGCTTCTTCCAGAACTGTTTCAGAGTCAAGAATATCTTTTCAGCAACATTAAAATGCCCAATGAAGAGCACCTTTGTGTACAGTTGCTTAAAGTTGCAGATCACTTGATAGGCCATGGGCCACAGAAAAGGTGTTGTGTTGCGGGGAGGTGCTGTGTTGGCATGGCTCTATTTAGCATCCCTATCACCCACCAAAGTTGGAGGGTATGCCAGGGCAGTGTCCATCAGAAGGCACTTTCAGGCAGTTGGCGGTCAGAAAGTTATTTCCTAATTGTGGGTACAAACACTTCATGTGACCTTGTGACCCAAGCTTTTGCATTGGCCCTCCACATAACAGGCAGTTTGGCCTTGTTCATATTCTGTGCCTAAGTACATGAGGGATCTGGGAATGGTACACTAGTGGTGGCTTAATCTTCAGATTGGCATTTGTGTTCACACAAGCTAACGTGTCGATCTGTGCTTCATGGGTCTGTGCCCCAGCAGTGCCTTTTTCATGAAACATGGTTCTGTGCAGCATCTTCTTCCAGAAGAGCCATTTCATCACAGTTGAACACCTGTTGAGTGATGAATTTTGGCTTCATGAATTCCATGAATTCTTTTTTACTGTAAGCTTCTGGCCTTGGAAGAACTGGAAGCCTCACCATGTCTCATCACACTGTGGATGCCACTTCTCTTGCGGAATTTATCGAACCACCCTCTACTGGCTTTAAACTCATTACTTGTTGCACTTGTAGAGGGATTTTCTTGCAGTAAATCACTATGCAGTTTCCTGGCCTTTTCACAGACCATAGCTTCACTAACTCTATCACCTGCCAGCTGCTTCTCATTCAACCACACCAACAAAAGTTTTTCCACCTCTTCCAACACTTGTGTCCTCTGCTTGGTTAATGTTGTTACTCCTTTTGCCACATCAGCTCCTTTGATGGCATCTTTATTCTTCAAAATAGTCGAGATTGTTGACTTTGCCATCTTATACTCTAAGGCCAGATCAGTCACACGAATACCACGCTCATGCTTTTCTACAATTTCCTTCTTCAATTCAATGGTTATTTTCTTCAGAACCTTCTTACCATTCTTGCTCTGCATGTTCTTGTTACCTTCATTTTTGCTCTGTGCATTCTTGTTACCTTCATCACTGCTCTGCACTTTCCTTCTACCACCATGCTTGCTCTGCACTTTCTTTGGAGCCATGCTGGATTGAATAATACTGTACAGTACTGTATGTGCTAAAAAGCAAACAAAAAAGCTTCACAGCAAGTGTGCACAGGTCTGTCTATGACCACAATCTCGACTAGAGGAAGCCATGATCATATGTCAGAGCAGGGAAGATGGCTGCATTCGTGTTTGTGCAGGGAAGATGGCCCAGTTGTGTTCGTCACCCCAATGCAGAGTTCTTGAATGGAAGCAAAATTGTGCCAAACACTTCTGTTTACGAACTGAATTGTTCGTGAACAGAAATGTTTGTGAACCGAGGTATTACTGTTACGTGAATACATATTGTGAGCCTCTGAGAGAGCTATTGAGAATTTCCCAAACCTAAAAGTAATTTTTTGTGCAACACATTAATATTCCATGTAAGTGATTCTTCATGTAATATCCTTAAAGCATACTGGCTTAAAAGACTTATAGAAGTGAAAACTATTATTTATTGAATACCTACTATATGTCCAGGCACTACAACAGGTGCTTCACATAGTACCTCATATATATCAATTCTGTGACTTTGGTTTTTTTTCTCTTTTCCTTTTTCAGTGCTAGGGATCAAACCCAGCACCTTGTACACGTTAGAAAAGCATTTTATTACTGAGCTCCATCTCCAGCCCAAGGTCTTAGTATATAAGCAAACCTGGGGGTACTTAGTTAACACAGCCCAGATTCACACACACACATGTATGATTGCAAAATCAGAACTCTTCTTACGAGGGAAGCCATGTTAAAAAAAAAATATACATATATATAAGCTAATATTTACCTAATCAGTTCCCATAGAAACCTCAGACTTCTGCAAAAGTATGTTTGAAGAGTTGTCAGGCTTTCATACATGTGAATAAAGCTGACACAGCTGGTATACAAGATGAAATCAGAAGCAAATGAAAATGAACTTCTAAAATCTACTCCTATCATGGGTACATGACGTGCTACTTGAGAAATGTTAGCTTTCAGGTTTCCTAGATAAATTAGAATTCTAGTAGGTCATGCATCAATGACAACCTAATTTACAAAGTTCACAGCTATCGCAGATTGATGCTGTAGTATGAGGAAGCCAAAAGGCACACGAATAACATATCCCCTCACTGATCTACCTGCTTTGGTAGATGGGAAACATCAGGAAAAGATACATTAGTCATGGATGCTGGGTATAGAGGCCCTTTCTCAATCTAATGGTTTTTATCCTAAATCCCTTTTCCTCCCTTTTATTTCTTATCCCATAAGAAGGAAAGAATCTTACCACTGGGGCTTTGGAATAAGACTGGAGCATGGGTTAAGACAGCTCCCGGGGGTATCTCAGTATCCTCTTTGTTGTCATCAGAATCTTTCTCTATGGCCTCTTCTGTGTCCACACCTTGCTTCTCAGCTTCTGCATCACTGGCCCCCTGGATAGGGCAAGAAGCTGTTTTCTCTACTTTGCCACCACTGGATGGAGCAGCAATCTGGGCACTAACCAGAGCATCCATTTCTTCAAAGAAGGGGCAGGTCTCTTGAGCTTGGCCATATTTGACCTTCCGGTAACTGGTTTGTAGGCTTTTAAACTTGGTCCGACACTGCTCAGGGGTCCTGAAAAAGCCATGTTCCCATAGCCTCTCAGCCACTGCTCCATATAACTGGCTGTTTCGATGACAGTTCTGGAGTGCTTCATAAAATTGAGTCTCACTGAGAATTGCAAGGTAAGTCTTGGTCTCTTCATAGCCCCAGTGTACACCTGCCACCAGTAAAGAATTTCAGCACTACTTAATCCACAGTTTTAGAGCCTCAATTTCCCAATCTTATCACTTGCAAGAAAAAAAGGCTGAGCACCTGCCTGTAATAGCAGCATTCAGGAGGCTAAAGCAGGAGAATCATGAGTTGAAGGCCTGTGTGGGCTACACAGTGAGTTCAAGGCCATCCTGGTCTATATGGTGAGACCTTGCCACAAGTAAACAAAAAATTAGGAAAAAAGCCAGATGTGGTAGCTCACACCTAATGCAGGAGACAAAAGGAGGAAGATCTCAAGTTCAAGGCCAGTGTGGGCAATTTAGTGAGACCCTGTCTCAAAATAAAAAGGACTAAAGATATAGGTGTAGGAAAAAAGAGAGGATGAAAAGTAGGTCACTAAGGCTGGAGGTAAAGCTAAGTAGAACAGCATGTGCTTGGCATGCATAAGGCCTTGGGTTCAATTCCAGCACCAAAACGGAAAAAAGGAAAATTACCTAACTGTAGGCTCCCATCTATAACAAACTCACGAGAGAATGTTTTGCTTGTGTCTATCCTTTAGCAATTGCACAAAGAACTTTATAAATTTTATTACTGTTGGTAAACCTGTTCACCCAATCACTAAAACAATCATTATGTATTATGTATACTGAGTCAAGTGTGTAAAATGCACATCCCCATCCTTCTACTGGTTTTTATGGAATTCTGAATCTTATTAGAAAATCACTAGTAAGGGGAAGAGAACCCATATATAGTCGCTGTCGGCCACAATGTGTCATACCAAACTTCTCTAATCAGTGAATTCCTTATGAATTCAGTTTACCACAGAATGACTTAAAACCCTGGGAATTGCCTTTTTCAGACTCTCACTAGTGTCAAATACCTATTAGGACTTTTCATTTGCCATGATCTCAGTTAAGCAGGCCAGCTATATAAAGACTTGAAGGGTACAAAACAAGGAATTACAGTCATGCATGTTATCCATAAAGTGAAAAACTCACAGGAACCACCGTGAGGAAGGAAGCAAGAGAAACTATCCCCTGGCCTGGACACACGCCAGTAGTGCTGCCAGGATGAGTATAGTCTTTGCTTCCTGAAGGTACCCAGAGTGGAAGGAAAGAGGGTTCATCTAGTCTTCCACTTGAGAGTCAGCTGGATGTTACTTTCTTTCCATTACCTTCTACTCACTGTGAGTAATTGGGAAAGAGTTGGAAAACAGAAAAAGCAGTGGAAAAGATGAAAAGAGCAAAAATAATACCATTTAGCACATAAGCCACATTTATGATTTACCTGTACTTATTTATGTCAGTGAAAGGGAAAAAGAATGAAAAAGACAATAAAGTACACATCTTCTCAGCTAGGAATGATTTTATAATTGAAAAATACTACAATAGCTGGGGATTTAGCTCAGCAGCATAAGTGCCTGTCTTGCAAGTGTGTGGTCGTGAGTTCAATCCCCAGTACCAATTTAAAAAAAAAAAATTACAATAAAGAAATAGGGAAGATGGCAGATTGATAGGTAGCAGGGTAGAGAGCCCCTCTGAGAGAAACAACTCAGACACTAGAATTTAATACCATGGAGAAGACCAGACGAAAGGAGAGGGATTCTCACGACCCAGGAAGAAACTAAGGAAAGAGAAAAAAAAAAAAGAAAAAGAAAGGAAAAACGTTGACGGAAGGCTGGAGCCAGATGTGCTCTCACTGGAGCAGGTCCCACGCTGTACTGGGTGCCTTGGAGTCAGACGGCTCATGGTCACACCTAAGTTGCAGTCGCACTGAAATTGTAGGTTGGTGAGCTGGAGGCCCTTGGTGGGAGGATGCACCACAACAGAGAATGGAACTGGCGTAGAGAGCTGCACTAACCCATGGTGAGTGCTCAGAATTTGGTCCTGTGGAAGGGGGTGACCGGCTGGACAACATATTGGAGTTGGGGAGGACAGGCCTAAACCTGGAACTGCAGTGATATCAGTCCACTGCTCCTGGCCCAAAGCGGACTGATGGGATCTGCTTGGGCTGGGTCACGCCCCTGGTTGGGACCCAATAGTCAGGGACAAAATTGTCCTGAACCGGTGACGTCCGCATGGCACAGACTTACGAGGTAAAGGCACTTGCCGGTTGACTGGCTTGGAGGAGAGGGGCCAGCCCACACCACCGCTGCATGTACCTCACTGATCAACAGCAAAGTGGAGAAGGCAGCAATCCCCAGCCAGCACACTTCAGAAAAGCAATACGGACAGAAAGTCTGGAGCCAGTAAGCAATATGTATTCAGTAAGCAAGACGGAAAGGGCCTAAGACCTTCACTATACACCTGTCTGAAAGAAACCAGAAACATGACAAGAGAAAGAAATAAGAAAAAACCTCCAGCTGCCAACCCAGGGAACATAAGTCCAGGAGAGGTAAATACAGAAGAGATCAAGGGGCAGCAAACATGCAATATCAGACACGGCATCAGCCAACATAAAAGAAACATTTCGTGACATCATAGACGAACTCAAAACTGAAATGCTAATTCAAGTAAAGCAAGATATAAGAAGATTAATAAAAGAAATGCTAAGTACCTCTCAAGAAAACACAGATGGAAGAATGGAGGAACCTAGAAAAAGGAGAGAAACCTTCGATGAAGAATATAAAAAAAATCTAGAATATATGAAACAGATTCATAGAGATTACCAGGAAATTAAAAACTCCATTGAAACCTGGCAAAACTGCTTGACATAAACTAAAGTCAGACTTTCAAAACTTGAAGATAGATCTGCAATGTGTGATCATGAAAGATCTCTTAAAAATAACAAGGAATCAGGAAGTAACAATACAAAGGCTAGAAGACAACAAGAGTATCTATAACTTAATAATAAAAAATGTGAGTGAAGAAGCAAGGATAAACACAAATAAAATACAAAGGCTATTCACAGAAATAATTAAGGAAAACTTCCCAAGCATAGGAAAAGGAAATGATATTCAGATATATGAGGCATACAGAACTCTAGCCAGCTACAACCAAAACAGATCTACTCCCAGACATATAATAATCAAGATCCCAGAAATTCATCACAAGAACAGAATATTGAAAGCTGTCAGAGAAAAGAAACAGATCACCTATAAAGGAAAACCCATCAAAATCACAACAGACTTCTCGACACAAACCATCAAATCAAGAAGAGCTTGGAGCAAAGTATTCCAAGCCCTGAAAGAAAATAACCTCCAACCCAGATCGATGTATCCTGCAAAACTGTCTCTCAAAATTAATGGAGAAACAAGATGCTTCCATGACAAAGAGGAACTGGGGGAAATTTCTGACCACCAATCCACCCTACAACAAATACTGAAGGACATTCTAGAGAGAGAAAAAAAATACCAGCATTTCAGGAACAGTGGCAGAGGCCTCAATGAATGGGGCAGACAGTGGAATGAAGGGGAAAAGTAGACAACTAACTGCAGAAAAATAGCATAGTAGAAATGAGGCAGAGAAGGTCGGCTATAATCTCTAACATAGATGGCCTTGATACACTAACAAAAAGTAACACAGGCAGAGTAGATCAGGAGGTAGGGTCCACCAAGATGCTCTGTATAGGAAATATAATCAACCTGAAAGAGAGTTTAATGGACTGAAAATCAAAGATGGACTGAAAATCAAAGATGAGAGTTTAATGGACTGAAAATCAAAGATGTCCCTATGTGACAGGGAACCAGAGAGAAATAGGGACAGCTTGTCCAGCACCTGCAGATAGGTTGGAAAGACATGACACTTTTGTGTAGTAGAGAACTACTAAGCTATAAGGAAGGAAAACCTTGAGGCTTTAGTAGGTAAAAGAATACAACTCAAGATCAAGCTCAGGGGTAAAAAGGTTCAGAACCATTTAGGTAGATAGCAGGTTGCCCCCTAATCTAAAAACTAAGAGTTAGTGGGACCCAAAATGTACAAAGCACCCTGTGAAAGTGAAAGGGGAGGAATTGTTTAAAAAAAAAAAAAAAGGCAGAGGACATTGCTAATAGTGTATCAGGATTTAAAATCCACATGATTCTTATTGCTCTGTTTAGTTTGATTTTATTCTGTTCCAGTCTGCCTACTTATACTAGATTTGAGGGCACAGACAGCTATCCCAAAAATAGCAGGATATACTACGGTAACTATCCTTAATTTCCTATTAACTTAAACTGAGGCCCTATATTACTTACACTATCTTACTATGACTGATCTTATTTGAATCTGGTTTGTTAGATCGCTGTTTTGTCTTTACTGATTTTATTCGAATCTGGTATGCTTGATGGTATTAAGTCTGGGAGTAGAGGCAACTACTCTGAAGATGACAAGATTCAACAGGATACCCATTCCGGTTTAATTATTAACTGCTTTTGAAGTCCTATAATGTCTCCAATGTTTTGTTTTTATTAATATTGCTATGTACCACTATGTTCAACTATACTATGCCTGATGATATAGACAAGTCTATTGAAAATAACAAGAGACATCATAGTAACTACTGTAGATCACTTAGTATTATGGTTTTATATGTCTTTAGTTTCATGTTTTTCTAGGAATTTGTTTTGTTTTGTCTTGTTTTGATTTCTTTTTCTTTCTACTATAGAAAGGATAGGTATGTATGTAGACTCATGCATGTGTAGAACTTCTAAACAGTTTACGAGGATTATATAATGCACGATGTAATGAACAGATACTTTGAAGGAAAAGAGACACTAAGGTACCCAGTGCTAATTCCATAGTGTCATGATATAAAGTCTAGCAATACTAGTATTCTTTGTTCAGAGTGATACTAGTCTGTTTTGTGTTGTTTAATTTCAACATACGTAAAGGTATGGACACCTATTTTGAAGAGAACAAGAGACATTATGGCGGCCATTGTTGACTTCCCTATTGTCTGGTCTTGAAGACCTAAAATGCCTTCATCATCCTGTTCTGATAAGTTTAATACTATTTTGTTCGGTATGAATTCACTGTGTGTGAAGATATGGACAATTATTTGGAGGAAAACAAGAGACAATATGATAGACAGTAAAGATCTTCAGTGGTCTTGCTTTGAAATCTGTGTTTCTTAAATTGTTTTCTTATCCGTTTTGTTATGTTTAATTTTACCTCTTTAAAAAAAAAGTAGTATGATACTTTTTCAAGACATGCTTGAATTTTCTAGGTATACGTCTTTCAGAAATCAATCTATTCTTTACTATTATCTAATTTTCCTGCAAAAGAGAATGA
>PVJX010008633.1:0-64463 GCA_004027295.1 Dolichotis patagonum
CCCAGCGCCGGTGCCGCCCCGCTGCCTCTCTCCGGTTCGACACCCGGCCATGGGGCCGCCGTCCAGCTCCGGCTTCTACGTGAGCCGCACCGTGGCCCTGCTGCTGGCCGCGCTGGCCGTCGCGCTGCTCCTGGCGCTGCTCATCCTCGCCGGCCTCTACGGCCACTGCCCGCGCGCCCGGCCGGCAGAGCCCTGCAGCCGCGGGGTTCCGGGCGCTGCGCCCTCGCCTGCCCCGGGTGCAGAGCAGCCGGCGCCCACCCCGCAGTCCGGCCCTGCCCCGGAGCCCCAGGAGCCAACCGCCTCGCACGACCGGCGGCCCCCCGGCCCCTGGGACCAGCTGCGCCTGCCGCCCTGGCTCCAGCCGCTGCACTACGACCTGGAGCTGTGGCCCCGGCTGCGGCCCGACGCGCTCCCCGCGCGCACGCTGCGCTTCACCGGCCGCGCGAACATCACGGTGCGCTGCGCCGCGGCCACCGCGCGCCTGCTGCTGCACAGCCTGTTCCTGCACCACGAGCGCCCCACCGTGCGCGGGCCCCTGTCGCCCCGCGCTCGGGACGCCGCGGCGGGCCGCGTGCCGGTGCACGATGTGTGGTTCGCGGAGGACACGCAGTTCATGGTGCTGGAGCTCGGCGAGGCCCTGCGGCCCGGGGGCCTCTACGAGCTGCAGCTCCGCTTCGCGGGTCCGGTGTTCCGGGAGGCCAGGGAAGGGCTCTTCCTCAACGTTTACACGGACCAGGGAGAGCGCAGGTGAGCGCTGCGGGCCGGCGCGGCCCCCTCCGCGTGCTGCAGCGGCTGCGGGTCCCACGGCCCTCCACGCCCGCGCTCCCGCCCTTGCCCTCTCCACGCCTTCTTCCAGAGCCGCGTCCCCGTGCCTCTTCCCCCCAAAAAGCTCAGTCGGAATAAGGGGTTGGAGACCTCGCTCCTCCCTGCCTCGGTTCCCGCCCCTGTCCCGGTCTGTGCGGTTATCCCCATCGGGGCCCCTTCCAGCTGCGGCTCCCCAGGAGTCCGTAGGTTTGTTCGCAAAGTCCCCTTCTTTGGCCCCGAATTTCTGCACCCTTTCTACTCCAGCTTGGTGCTTTCACCCAGAGCCGTTGCGCTGCTGGGCGCTTGTTGGAAAGGCGCGCTCCCAGCCCGGTCCCCACCCGGGTCCGAGCCTGCGTCTGAAGGCGCGCTGGAACTCCCCTGGTGCCGCTGTTCCCGCCCCCAGCGCTTCCCGCACGCAGCCCCCTTCTCTGGTCTTGGGGTCCCCTTTCACCACTGCTCTAGCAGCCAATGTGCCCACGTCGGGGCCATCGGTTTCTATATCCACCGCGTTTGCCTAAGGCTCTCCAAAATTTCGCAGTCGCTTTAGCTCGTCCTCTCTCACCAGGACCCCTTTGGCCAGTCCGTGCTGCCTGTCAATCCGGGCAGCGCATCCGAGCAGCCCTGCCGGGATTTCTTTGTTCAAAGAAAAAGAAAAGGTAGGGGCGTTGTCAGGAGGCCCACCTCTGAGTTCGCAAGTCCGGGTAATGTACCTGTGTTCTTTCCACGCTTTTGAGGTATTGTCACCCGGTAGTATTTCCAGGTTATCCTTTTCTTCAAGCAGTGGTGTGTTGGAGAATGCGGTTTACACAACCGCACAACTCCCATTATTATACAGAAAATGTTCTCAGATGTTCGCCAAGGGGGGACCCCACTAACTTACCCTGCAAGCTGTCTCTTGCCATTTTTCCCCTAAGGTTTCAAGGTTTTTAAAGTAGGTTTAGCGCACTGCTTTAAAAACTATGTGATCGGTAACTTTCGTTTTTCAGGGCCAAGGGCTCAGTTTTTCTCTTTCAAAATTGCATCAGTTCTTGAAATATAGTTTGGAATTTCTTATTAGTATGTGTTACCCTATTTATGCACACTGAGAACCTTTTAAAATGTACTGAGTGACGTAAGATCTTTTCAAAGCAAAGAAATGGGAACTCTTTGCATATGTATCTGACAGTTTTCTACCATTGGTCAGTAAATCTTACATTCATCCATCTCTTCTTACCTTAGTGGGACTATGACCCAGACAAGGTAGCAAACATGGAAAAGGAAAGCACCTTTAAATTTTTCTGTTGTACTAGCCAGCGCTAGCGCTGGTGAGAAATCATATTTCAGAGCATTGAGACCAAGGTAGAACTATGGCATTGGAGGAAGACCACCACACTAAGAAGCTGTCCCTTGGGTCTCCGGTTCTGAAACCACAAGGAAAAAGACGTCTGTCTGTAGTCTAATTTGAAGGCAAAGTCACAAAGAGCTTGAACAAATGTGTCAGTGTCAATTCCAGAGGCCCAGCAGGCTGTGTACATTGCCAGGGGCTCTGCTGTCTGAGTCAGTTGCCTCGTTTGTGGAATAGACAGGAGATCTGTCCACGTTTAGGGTGTTGGGAGAATGGAATGAAAGGCGGTGGGCTGACTGACACACAGCTTGCACAGTGGTACCTGGTGCCATTAGGTCAGGTTATCGCTGTGAGGAGTAGCTCTTACTTATATCTAAATATGTGGCCTGCCAAGTTCCCGGTCCATGAGTCAGTCCAGGGTTTCTAGGTGGGAAGAAGCCAGGGGCAGAGGGAGTGGGGAGGTGTCATTGAATGGCTGTAGAGTTTTAGCTGTACAAGATGAAAAGAGTTCTGGGCATTATTTGTGCAACAATGTGAGTGGAGTGACACTATTGAATTACACACTTTGAAATGGTTAAGATAGTGAATTTATACTTCATCAGAATTAAAAATTCAAAAAGCACAAGAAAATCTAAATTGGCACGTTTAGAAAACATGCATTTTGACAATTGATTTGTATAATTCTGATGCCCACCGTCAGTGACTCATATTTTTTCTTATTTTGAAGTGTTTATATATTCACCAAAAGTTGCAAAGATGTTAGAGAGAAGTGTTATATGTTCTACCCAGTTTCCTCAAGCATGTATGTTTTACATAAGGACAGTACAGTATTAAGAGTTAGTATTTGACATTACTGATGCCAGTGTACATGGCTTTATGTCATATGTTATGTGGGTAGATTTTTGTAGCCATCACCACAAGCAAGATGTACCCATTTCAATTCAGAGATGGCCCTTGTGCTTCCCTAGCCATTTTTAACTCCTAGTAGCCACTTAGTCTGCTCTCCACCTCTATAATTTTGACACCTTAGTATGCTGACTCAATCCATGAACATGGATTACCTATTTATTTAGATCTTTATTTCATGAAGATTTTATCATTTTTAGCATATAAGTTCTGTGTACATTTTGTTAGAATTCAATTCAGGTATTTAACTTTGCATAATTAAATTGGTACTGTGTTCTTAATTTTGTTTTTGATATGTATGTTGCTGCCATATAAATAGACTGTTTTGTATATTTGTCTTATGTCCCGTGATCTTTCTCAATGCCCTAGTTCTGGAGTTATTTTGTTAATTCTTTAGAATTAGCTATACAGAGCATGTTATATGAAGGTAGAGACAGCCTTATTTTTATTCCAGCTCATTTGCCATTTGATTTCCTTCCTTTCCTACTCTTGTGGCTACAGTCCCTGCAGTGATGGCAAACCTTTTAGAGCTTCTAGCATGCCCCCTCCAGTTCCTCACCACGGTTCCCACGTGATGCTGAGCAAGAATGATAAGAAGAAACATTCTTGCTTTTTTCTCTTGATCATAGGGGGAAGTTTTTACCGTTTACATTAAGCATGATTTTAGAAGAAGGTTTTTATATACGTTCTTTGTTAAACTGAGGAAGTTCCACTCAATTCATACTTTTTTCTGAGAATTTTTTGCATTAAGGACTGTTGAATTTTGTGAAACACTTTTTTTCTGCATCAAATGATGTGATCATGTGATTTTTTTACCTTCTTTAGCCTGTTAATATGGTGTAATGTATTGAATGATTTTTGAATATTGATCTAAGGTCTCCATAGTTTTTGGTAAGAGCAGTTGCTATGTAGTAAGGAAAGACAGAGGGCCCTTCCAGTGTAGGATAAAGGCTTAGAGGAGAGAAGAAAAGACAGATGGAGAGAGCGAGTGTCTTCACTTTGTACCGTCCTCCTGACAGGGTAGGATTCGCAGACAAATTTTCCTATGAAAGCTGTTTTTAGGAACAAGTTCCTAGGAAAAACCAGCTGGAAAATGGGGAATATGACAGGGAAGGGAAGGATATGTGAACAGTCAAGGATATGTGATCGCTGTCCTAAGGAGGAATGTTCTGCAGAGTATGAGCACAGAACTGTCCCTATTTGGAAGGTGGCAGCAATAATATTTATGTTGTGTCCATTGATTACAAACCTGTCCCGAAGCCAAGAGAATTCCCAGGTACCCTATTTTTGGGGGATGCAGGCAAAGCAATTTCACAGGGAAACTTGTTTTTCCTCCCTCTTTTTTCAGATGTGGGGTTCAACCCAGGACTTTGGCAATTAGCTACATCCCCATCCCATTTTTTAAAATTTTGAGACCGTGTCTTTCTGGATCACTAAGTAGCCCAGGGTTGGCTCAAACTTGTAATTTTCCTGTTCACCTCTGCGAGCTGGTTGTTCTTTCTTTTATGGTTAGCATTCTTCTGCAGTCACTGTGGCTTCTAATTCATAGACTAGAATGACTTAGACCAAAGAAATCTCAGTGGTACACAGGGTCCATGTGATCCTTTTGAGGCCAAAGTCTGAGGATATTGGCTGGAGAGTGATAAGGAGATCACTATTCTGAGGATCAAAGTAACTTCATGGCGAACATTCCAGCAGTGGTTCTCAGATTTTTCCCCAGAGGAAGCTGTAGCCAGGCTCAGGTGGTTGGCTATGCAGGCAAGATCTCAGATGAGGAATTCATCATCAGTGGGAACCACTGAATCTGCGATGAAGGAGTGGCTCATTGGTTTTCATACCAGTTCAGAATTTGGAGTCACACCAGTCTGATAAATCCAAGAAATAATATTCTTTTCAAGAAATCTATTCTCTCTCTCCCCTTTTCAATCTGGCATTTGTGTATAGGAGGAAACATTTTTAGGTTGTATGTGCTAAGGAAATACAAGAAATACAATATCCCTGGAAAGGAATTTGGGTTTCGAACTGACTATTTCCCTAGTAAGGTTAATTTAAACCCAGTAATACCAAAGAAACTTTAATTGTAAGCTCACATTTTTTTTCTGCACCAGAAATCAAACGTATTAGTGACCATATAGGTTCCAGAATGTAAAGGAATTCGTTGTAGGATCATTTGTTCTACACATTGAAGTTTGGGTAAGTAAATTTTGATGATACTCTACAGTCTTACAGTAAAATGAATGTATCCACCCAAAAGGGACTGGAGTTGTAACATTCTGATTCATTCATGGTTTCTAAACAAGGATTCCATAATACACTGCACCATGAAACTGTATTTTGTACTGTTTCTGACCTTTGGAACCATGGAGGAGGACATTCCTATGCTGATAGCCAATTACTTAGCTCCTTGAGGTTTGTTTAGGCATCTGATAGTAGATGCACTGAAAAGAAAAAAAATCATGTTTTGTTCCTTTTCTGGTAATAAATGTTCAAGTCACTCAAATAGTCCTATAGTACAGCAGGGTTACAAGTCAACTTTGATCATTTTCATTTTCAAGAGCCTTTTACCAAAATACCTCCCTGAAGACAAACCTAATACTAGTACTGTGAATATTTGGGGACCAAAAGTGGTGTAGGTATGTATTATGTATGTATTTATTTATTTTTTGGTACTGTGAATCAAAAATTGTAGATGTTCTTCAAATACTTCCAGTAAGATTTTATAATTTTCACTATATGTAACTGCATGTTTTATCAGATTTATCCCTAATTTCTTAATATTTTTGGAATCTAGTATTAGATTAGTAATAGGCTAATAACAGGTTAAAATATTAATATTTAAAATAGATTATAATAATAGATACTAATGATAGATTTTAAAATTACATTTTTAAATTTTGAATTGGTTATTTTTTGTTAATTTTCATATATTGATCTTGTATGTTATAGTCTTATTAAGCTCACTTCTTAGTTTTAGTGGTTTTTTATTTTGATTGAAAAAACTTTACATTTTGATTGCATTTTCTTACAGATAATCACACTGTTTGAATAGATAGTTTTATTTCTTTTATTATTTAGATGAATTTTATTTTTATTTTTTTACCTTAATCCAATGTATATTGCCTCTAGAACAATGTTTAATAGGAGAATTAAATGCAGACATTCTAGTTTCTTCCCTTTAGGGTAAAAGCATTCAATGTTACAATTTTCTCTGCAAATTTTTCTTCTCTTTTCTTTGTGGTAGTTACTTTTGGTTACATTAAGAAGTCTCCTTTTGTTCATAATTTTATAAGTTTTTCAAGAAATGAATGTTAGACTCAGTCAAATGTTTATTCTGCAAGTATTGTGATAATCATATGGTTTTTTTCTTCATTTGTTAATATGGTAAACTACAGTACATTGATTTGCTTTTTATTGTCTTGAGACTTTTTTTTGGGGGGGTACCGGGGATCGAACTCACGACTGCCTTACTTATGACACTCAGCTAAATCCCCAGCAGTACATTGATTTTCTAAAGGCAAGTCAACCTCGTGTTCCTGCATTTGGTTTTGATACTTTAGCCTTTCTATATGTTATGATTTGATTTGCTAAAATTTTATTTAGAATTTTTGCATCTGTGTTCATGAGAGATAATGACTACTGGCTGTGGTTCTCTTACATTGTTTTTGTTATCAAAGTAATACTGGCTTTAAAGAATGGGCTCAGCAGTGTCTCTTCTTAAACTTTCAGGCAGAATTTGTATAATATTTTTCCTGTGTTTTTCTTAAATGCCTGATTGAATTTTACCAAGAAAGCCACTTGTCCTGTGACTACTTGGTAGAATGGTTTTCAACTACAAGTTAAATTTATTCAATAGAGATAAGATTGTTTAGATTATATATTTCTTCATGGGTGAGCTTAAGAGGTTGTATCTTTTGTGGAATTTTTCTATTTAATTGAAGTTTTTGAATTTAAAAGAATAAAGTTATTTGAAACACTTCCTTATTATTTCAATACCTGGAGAATCTGTAGTGATACCACTTTGCTGATTCCTGAGACTCTAAATCTGTGTCTTCTCTCTTTGGAAGCTGGAGCCATGTCTGGTACCTTCCTATCACCTTTCTCATCAGTTGCATAAACTTCCAGGGCCTAAGCTTTTCTATCTGCAAATTAAGAGGGGAGACTTTTCAAGGTCTCTTGTACTTCTAATTTGATCGGTTTTGTTAGAGAGTTATCTACTTTAGTGGGTTTGTAAAAACAGCTTTTGGTTTCATTGATATTCTCTATTTTTAAAAAAATTCATTGATTTATGTCTTGCCCTTGATTATTTCCTTTCTTCTTACTTTGGATTTCATTTTTTTTATTTTTTCTGTAGTGCTAAGTTTTACACTGGTCATTAATTTAATATTGGCCATTTAGTATAGTCATTTAATGTCATAAATGTCCCACTGATCATTGTATTCACAGTTTGCCACAAGTGATGCTTGTTATCTCATTTTTATTCAGTTCAGAATACTTTGATTTCTTCTTGGCTCCATGGATTATTTAGAACCATGTTACTTCATTGCCAATATTGGGGCACGTTGAGTGCTTGGCATTTCAATTTTTATTTTGTTGACTGCTAGATTTTGTCTTAAGAACTCTGGTCTCTTTCAGGTTACTACCTGATTTAAATGACATGGTGATTGTCTTCATCCTTGTTTTCTCCTGTTGAGCCTTTTTGTTAAAATGCTTTGAGAGCAACTCCCCCATGGCCATTACTGTAGAGCCTCTTAACTCTCTACCCACTCATTACCTCTCTGACCTCTGTTGAAAAATCCACATGTTCTAGGAATTTCTGCACCATGACTTTTGAGAAATAAAACGACTTCTAGCACTATGCGAGCTCTGGGAGTTTTTCAGCTTATTCGTCCCTGGTGCCTATTTTCTCCAGTGCTTTTTCTTTGCTCTACCTCATCCAGTGCAGAGATAAGCAAACCTCATAATGTAGAAAAAGTGCTACCATGTTTCTCCCACTGTCCTTTCATAGTTTAGTCTGTGTGGTCATCTTTCCTACTACGGTATGAAGATTCCAGCAACCCATGAGACTCCTGCTCATTGTTAAGTGACAGTCTATCGCTGAGTCACAAATACAGTCAGAGGCAAAAATGACAAAATCCAGGGACCAGTGAGTTAAGGTGAATCCCATGAAACTTCCTGGAAGTCTTTCTGTGCATAGTTACTTCTTCTCTACTTACTTTGCGAATTTTAGCTTTCTAAGCATCTCTGTACTTCAACCTCTGTCTCTTCAACTCAGTGAGACCACTGGACTCTGTTTCTGTTCCTCTTCCCTGTGCTATGATTTAGAAATTGCTTCCAGGTAGCCAGGGTTAATGTCGAGTTTACCTTGTCTTCTCTTGAGGATCTAGTCCTGTGTTTCCTGTCATGCAACATCTGAAAACAGTTGTTTCATATATGTTGTCAGGTTTTTTAGTTCTTTTCAGCAGAAAGCTGATTATAGCTAGTTACTCTCTCCTCATAGAAAACAGAAGTCTCATCCTCTCTAGCTCTAGAAATGCCATTAATTGTAATCTTCAGTCATCTCATGATATATTAGTTAGCTTTTATTGAACATTAAGTTATATACTTGAAAGCAATCAGTGAACTAGACAGGACCTCAGGCTTGGAAGCTGGCGCTCTGATTGTAAACCACCCCTGTTGTTTACTAGTGGTCTGAGTTGTATAAACTCCCTGGAATCAGGGCTCACACCTATAAATTGAGATGGTGAGACTCCCCAAGTTCTCTTTCACTTTTTAAATTTAATGAGAGAATGTATAACCCTACTCTTGACTCTGTAGGAATACTTCCTGCATTTCTGATGCTAATATTCTTTTGATAAAAGAAATAATTGGTAGGTATTTAGAGAATGAAAAATAGAACCAGAGGAAGATATATGAAGTAGTTGTAGACAGGATAATTTGAGGTCAAATAAAGGTGAAAATAGCGTGATCAAAATCAATCTGTGCAGAGTAGACAGAGCGACAGAGAATCTAAAACTACTTTCTTGTTACTTTTAATGAGGAAATTTGGCACAGTCTTAGGGCATGAGACATAAAATAGAAAACTAAGTAGTATTAGCAAAGAATTTGGAAGTCCCAAAGCAAGGTTAGTGAACTCAAGAGTGAGGCACATGATATTGTTGGTGTCAAAGAAGGAAATGACCATTTTCTTACACATTTAAAACCACGTATTTGGATTGAACTCACTTATTTCACGTAACTAAGCAGTTTTCTCTGGGGAGTGACTTTTTCAACCAAAGGCTTAGACGCTGAATCTTTTGAAAACAAGTATAATCAACATATTGAAAAAGCAAGTGTGAAGTAAAAATACAAGATTTTTTCCCCTCCATCTTTTTATAGTTTCGGCTATACTGAGTTTAGCTTCCTGCTCTTATGTAAAGACTCCAGCAGCCCATAATTCCCTGCTCGGGTGACACAGCATCTACCGTCCCCGAGTCACAAACACAGTCAGAGGCAAAAATGAGGAAATCTTATGCCATGCGATACTCAAACTTCAAATTTAATTGGCTTTAACCCCAAAGGCACCCTGGCTCACCACTCTAGGGCTGGCTTCAGGAGGGAAACCTGCAGTAAGGTAAAGAGTAGTTGCTCTTTTCCAGTTCTCTGTTCTGTGTTTCTGTGCTTCCTTGCCCATCTTGATACTGCTGCTTTATTTCCACAAAGATCCAATGGGGCAGGGATCTAAAGGAAGAGGCGGAGCATAGGGCATTTTCTACTTGATCTAGGACTCCTGGCATTAGGTATTATTGTGGCCTAGCAAGTGCCTTTTCCCCTTGAGATATTATTTTCTTAGACTTTTTATAGTTCTCTTGTGGTTTCTGTTTCTCCTGAAATTTCCTTGACTTAACAGGATGCTGACCTGGTTTTTCTGTTCTGAGACTTGGAATCCTCCTGCCTCAGCCTCCTTAGTACCTGGGTTTACAGGTGTGATACACCACACGCTTAAAAACCACATCTGCTGTTCTCTGAGGGTCTCCTTCCTCTTGTCCAGAGTTTGAGGATTGCACCTTCTCTCAGGAGCCTGACATTGTGAAAGCTTTGAAAAATAGCACCCACTGCTTGCAGAAGATCTCTTCTTTGCTCTCTTCTTCCTTCATTCCTTGACCTTTCTTCTATATCCTTCTTTGTTCAGCTGAGAAAGTCCAAGAATGACACCCAGATTCTCAAGAGCATTCTGTGAAGGTCTTCATGACATGCTTTGGCATCTTTCTTTGGAATTTTACATCTATTATATTTTGCTGCTTGGTGGAAACTTCAGTTTTCAGATCCTATTACACAAGTAATAAACAAACATGATTCATGGGCCAATCCTTTAACCACAGGCCATTAGTGTAACATTTGCCTTTGTGAAAGATTTTCATTTCTGTGTGCATTGTGTAAAAAAATTTTAAGATGAGGGGTTGGGGTAGGCAACTCTTGAGTTTTATTTCATCATTGACCAGCTCTGTATCTGTCACTTTTTAATCAGAGTCATAAGCATACAGAGTTCATAAAACAATTTGAAATAAAATTTCTTACAGAATGAATATACTGGGTGTTTGTCTATAATAAAGTAGATTGATTTCCCAAGGGCATCGTGTGGTTCTCGACCGCTAAACTCTCTTCCAGGAGCAGAGAGCAGCGTGTCTATGATTCTCTGGCAGGACAAGAGGCAAGTTCTCTCAAATTAATTCCTTAAGCAGCTGACCAGTCTAAACATAGCTTTAATGGGCACCATAATAACATGTTTCAGTGAAATTAGAAGGGAGGAGAAAGTGACGGATGGCCCTGTTGCTCAGGTTTGGATATCCTTATGGGGTTGCCTGACTCCATAAGAGAGAGCAGAGGGAAGGACATGCCATGCCAAGGTCCCCAGATGTAGTGTAACTAAATGATCTGTGCTGCTGGTCATTCCTGACCTCTGCAGTTAAGATGGAGAGCCAAAAAGGCTGCGTGTTTTAGGAATCTTTCCTTAACTGCTTGTTTATTTGTCTAAAGCTCAGGAGAGAAATAGTTGAATAAAATCCAAGAGAATTTCTTTCATTTCACTTCTCTGGAGACCTGAATCATGGAGCTGGAAGGCACTTGCTTGATGTCTGATTGCTAAAGTGATGATTCACAGAGCTGGTGTTTCTTATCCTCTTTAAATACGTAGTGTAAAATTTCCCACTTTTCTGAAAAGTCTGACTTTCTCCCTGCCCTCACCTTGAGCCTTAGGCTTTGTATCTCATGGTAGTACAGAAAATACTGACAAGCTTTTTTTTCTTTCTATAGTGTCTTTTACAAAAACAGGCATCTATAGTCTTTCAAAACATATAAGCATCTATTATATCATTGGCTGTGCTTTTGCACTTTATACTTTTGCATATTAATATACCACTATTTATACAAAATGTTTCACATTTCAGAAAGCTACAGACTTCTGCAAAGCTGTGCATGGGTCCCAAGTTGTTTCTTCCCATTCTAGACGGCTTAGCCAAGGCCACATTACAAGCTCTCTTTCCCTCTTCTTAGAATCACGGTGTTAGAGGTTCAGGGGGCTGGTCAGACCAATTGGTCCTAACCTGCATTTCATAACAATTGACATCTACAGAGTTTAAACAAGTTTTCCCAAAGTTGCACAACTTGGTTTTCACTGCAGATCCCAAGCAAGAGCTCGGGTAGCTGAGTTAACATTTCAGTATTTTTCTGTTATATCGTGATGGGTGTGACTCTTCTGGACTCTACCTTTCTCCTTTTATGTACAGCACCAAAACTATAAAGCAAACAAATGCCAGTATAACAAACTCTGCCCAGGTACTTCATATTCTCTTGCATATACCAATATTAGGTTGTTTATATTTTATCATAGCTTCAAGGCTAAGAAAATACTTGATCACTGTGAATGCAATTTTTGTCAAGTTCTGTAAATGACAGAAATGAATAAACAAAAAAACATAACCCCTAGCTTCTAGCAGTTTTGTACTGAACACGCATAATTTATACTCAGTTTGAGATTAGCTGTAACCTCTGTGACATTTTTAATGCGTTTTGGATTAGTGTTTTCAGTGTTCCATCCCTCCCTGTAATTTACAACTCTGGTTTCTTCTATATTTCATTTATATTAAGAATGATTTGTGAGAGGACTGGTTATGTAGCTCAGTGACATAAGTGCCTGCCTGGCAAGTGCAAGATACTGAGTTTGATTCCTGGTAGCACCTCCCCACAAAAAGAATGATTTGTGAGATTGGGACGATACAGAATTCAAAACTGATTTATTGGTAAACTTATTTTCTAATAACATAAAAGCCCAAATGCAACATGTATAGTGTCATTTTTCCTAGGTGGAGAAACAGGCTCAGCAAGATTATGTGGAGTCTCCAGCATTGGTCAGTTGGTGGCAGCAGGATCAGTGTCCTGTAGCCAGATTGTGCAGTGTTAGAATTCACAGCATTCCTTGCAATTCATGCAAGCAAGAGTATGGTAAAATTGAAAAAAGTGAATAAGGCAAAACAAGCTATTTATAAATTACAGTTTTGACCCACTGATGTGGTAGACACCCTGTGAGCATTTTCTGAGTGTGCTGACCGCCCTGCGTGTCCTTGGTGAAGCTGTGTATATCACTCTCAATGGAGAGGCCTTATGGTGATGGAGGAGGGACCCACAAAGGTAATGGAGAGACACACCCTTTTGAATTCATCTTTTATTTGTATAAGAATTGGGCCTGAAGCAAGGAGAATTGTATCCAAGACAAAAAGCCTTAGGTCCTTAGTGGAAAAGGAATTTCACATTCACAATCATCACCCAAAGTTCTGACAAATGGTATCCAGACTGCAGTTCGCCAGGACCTGTGTTTTGTCAGACTCTGGCAGCGTTTGTGGAGGCTAACCTGACATCTTGTTTGCTTAGGGACAAAGTCCCTGAGTTTTTTCCTATAAGTTACCATTGCACTGTGGGATGTCACTCTTTGTATGTTTCCACAAAGTGGGAGAACAATCAGTAGAGATTTGAGGAATTGACCCATATACAATTGAAAGTTGGTTTGTTCAGTTAACATGTACTTATATTTTTCACTCATAAGAATGTCCAAAATAAGCCTTTTGATAAGTTTTCAATTAGGACAAAGAAGGAACATTGAGGAAAAGGAAGAGAAATGTAGGCATTCTTCAAACTGACTTGTACTTTGATGAAGGCTGAATGAGATAGACCATTCCTAAATAATCCTCGTCTTTGAAAACTCTGGTTCTCAAAACACTGGGATTGTGTATTCGCTATATTTGCTCTTATTTTGTTTATGAAATCTCTTAAAAGTTCATGATGTAACAAAGCAAATATTTGGTGGTAGAAAATTGAAGAGCTATTTGTTTTTTTGTTTTAAGTCTTACAAGAATTCTTAGGTGCAGTGAGAATAGAAGTGTGTATTATGAAGACACTGAAGAAGATGCAGAAAAAACAAATTAGTTCCTTTCCACCCACACACCAGACTTAATTATAAGCCACAATCTCTCGATCTTTTTTTTTGTTTGTTTGTTTCCATTGGTTGAGACAAAAATAAAGATGTTTTTCCCCAAAAATGTATTTTAGAGCCCTGATAGCATCTCACATGGAACCGACATTTGCCAGGAATGTTTTCCCTTGTTTTGATGAGCCAGCTCTTAAGGCAACTTTTAATATTACAATTATTCATCATCCAAGTTACGTGGCGCTTTCCAACATGCCACAGCTAGGTAAGTAATGTTCCCTGTCGCTCTATAAATATAAGCTTTGTAAAAGCTTTTCTGTCAATGGCTTTTCTAGGCAGCATGTCAGCAGTCGCCTGTTTCTTTTTAATAACTGGGGAGAGCAGTTGTATGTCACATGTATGTCAGCCCCTACATCGTGGAAAGGATAAATCCTGATTTGCTCTGTTTTGGAATCTGAGGACACGATACTGTTTGTGTAGATTGGCCAGCTGCCTGCCTGCCTGTTGAGATTCAACTATCAATCATTAGCGATAACAGGCTGGTGGGCTTGATCTGAATCTGATGCATAGATGTGTTTTATTTGGGTCATATGGCTTTTTTTCTTTTGATTGAATTAGTCTATAACTTTTACAGAGCCTGAGAGTCTTACATAGAATCTAGATTTTTATTTCTTTAAAACATCGAAAGATCTAACCCCAGCCTTGCAACTTTGAAGTGACATGAACCAGTGACCCATGAGAAGAGGTTGCCTCTTGCAGACTGAGCCATTGTCTCCACAGGTCCCTTCAGTGTTCCGAGCCCATGTCACAGCAATTGTTCAGTCCTGGTAAACATTTGCATCTGTAATTTCTGCCTTAATCCTCCAGATTGCTGCTGCTGAAGACGTGACTAAAACTGGAGCATAGCAGATGACTTATTATTGACCTAACACAGAGCCAGGCAGCTCAGGATGAAGTGCTCTGAGAAGTGGGCTGCAGTAGGAAACAGAAGGGAATGGGAGAGAGAAAGGGCAGATTGGTACCAAGTTTACAGTTTTCATGGACTTGAGCCCCAGTTAAGCCCACGGTACTCAGGATGCTAATTCAGGCCTATAGCCTTGCTTAGATCCTCCCAATGTATTATTTATTTTAAAAACATTTACTGTCGTATCAATTATACACACTTATGGGGTACAGTGTAATGATTTGATACATGTATACAAAGGGTGAAAATCAAATCAAGATAGTTGGCATTCCCGTCGCCTTAAACATCTTAAAAATACTTTTGATTGACAATTGCACATATTTTTGAGGTATAGTGTGATATTTCAACATGTGTACTAATTAAGCCAGGTTAATCAGGGTTTGTGTCTCTGTATTAATGCTTTGTGTTTGGATCCTGGGGTGACCATTTTTCATGGATAGCCTACTACTGTTCTGATGGCTTAGGGTAGGTAGAGAAATTCAAACTGCGAGACTTTGGAGAATAGTTGGGAAGGAATGGCTGGATGACAATTGGCCTGACAAAGTCTTTCAGAGTTAGGTATTATTATCTAGTTTTGCAGTGATTTGGACTAAGGTGATTTCTCTAGGTCAGTCCGAAAGAACAGACAGAAATGGAAGCAACTGGACCGTCACTTCCTTCTACACCACGCCCCCCATGCCAACTTACTTAGTTGCACTGGCCATATGTGACTATGACCAAGTCAACAGAACAGAACGAGGCAAGAAGGTGAGTAGGAAAGCTCGTTCAGGTAAGGGACACTGCACTGGCTATGGGTTGTCTATCTGTTCTGCCTACATTCAGGAATTATGCCTTACACATCCTGTCGTCACCTCTTGGTTCTCTCTCCCAAGCCTTTTCCTAGTGCTCTCAGTGAATGAGACATAACATTTCCTGCTGCCACTCTGTGGAGGGTTTTCCATGGAAAGACTGCACACTAAGCCATTCTTCTGGTGGATTTTGAGCACCCTTTGCCCGTTTCTGCCTTTGCAGAGGACAGGAAAGAGGGAGGGCTAGTACACTGGCACCTGAAGTGCAGGTTTAGTATATGTTGTTTGCTTAGCTTAAAGTGTTCAGATAGCCTGGAAGCTCAAAGTGTTTAGCATTGAGTGTGGCCCACGCATCAGCCAATCAAAACAGATGTCAGCCAGGAGCAACCACTTTGGCTGAAATGGCACATGCAGGCAGCACATCACCCAGTCTAGGAGCTGGGCTGCTGTGTTCCTCAACCATGTGCATGAAGCACTTCCCTAGAGTTGAGTGAAGTGTGTATACATGGATCCTCTGCTCTGCAATCCTAGTTTGTCTTCAATTATATCCTTATTACATTGTAAGATTTCAGGAAAATGTCAGTCTTTTCTATGCTGCTTCACTCCCTATCAGAGTATGGAGCTATGCAAGCTATTCAAGGTTGGTGCCTGAGGCCCTGTTCCTTCTAGTCATATAACAGGGCTTCAGAAAGTGGAGAAAAATCGGGCCATATAGCTGCCTGAGCCACTGTCAGGTCTGAGATCTTCCAGGATCATCCCACTGAGATGCGGAGAAGGAAGCTGTGGTGAGCCATGGCCACGATGAGAAGAGACTCATTCAACATGCTCCTAATCCTCCTAACCTAATGAATTAATACTGTGTTGTTGCAAACAGCAGCCTATCTTTCTGAGCTATTGACTGCAGTCTGATTCCCATCAGCGAGTAATTATGAGATCCTTAACTTTTAGGTGTAACAATTGGTCAAGTGAAAAATTCATGACATACATTGATGAATCTGTGCAGGCATAATTTGGAAATGCACGCATTGGGCCTGGAAGAAGGAGTGAGCTCCCTATTTCTCATAGCTAGTGAGAGACACATCATGGTCCTGCAGCATCCATATTTCAAGTAGCTTGCAGTAAGGGATTGTATCTTGCCATCAATTGCTGTGAGAGATAAAAATCAGTTTCTTCTTGAAAAATGACCCTACAAAGAATGCATAGAAAACAGAAGAAATGGAGCATGCCTCAGAAGTAATATTCTTAGCCAGAAAACCTAAAGTTCGGGATGAGTTTATCAGTGGAATGTTGCATTTGGCTATGACTCAACTCTACAAAGTAAGTTCATCATATGCTCAATAGGGAAACCAAAATGTGTGCTTGAAGTAGTGTTTAGCCTACCCAAAAGTTGCTAGTCAAGAGATAAAGATTTAGTGAAAATGAAGACATGATCCATGTGAAACACAAGAATAAACATGGGAAACAGATTAGTAAGGATGAAAATCACATACTTTGCTTAAAATTTTGGTGTACACGGGCATTTGAAAGATAGTCCTCTCCAAGATGTCCCACAAGCTCACTTGTGGGACAAGCTAGTAAGGACTGCCAGAACCCTCTGGTGCCAGCTGTGATTCTGAGGGACTTGTGATTTATAGAGTGGTCATTTATGGGAAGAGCTTTGTAAATAGAATATTAATTGCTAATTCTACTGTTTTCCAAAAGGCTGCAGTTACAGTACAATGGGGAGAGGTGACTACTGTTCTGCCCCGTAGAATGGTTTTTGGTTGAGCAGGTTTCTTGTTAGCTGGAAAGTGAGAACGTGGGAAGAGGGAGTGCAGCTTTGCCGTAAGGACAGGGCAGAACCTTGGGAGGGTCTGTCCCGACAGAAAGAGCCTCTACAGCACAAGGGAGATAGAAAGCACTGAAGGGATTCAAGTGCGAGCTTCAGAAACAGGTGGTTGCACTTTGTGCAAGAGCATTCCTAAACCCTCACGTAACCGAAAGTTCATATAATTCACGACCAATTTTCCAGCAGAAACGAAAGCATAGTTAGGTGGTGTGCTCTTGGAGTGCATACATCTGTGACTATTATGCCGCTTTTTATTTCTCTTAGCATGTCCTCTGCTGTTCTGCACAGCGCTCTTTCATAAATTAATTGCACTCACATCAGGACAAACATTTTAATCGCAACTCTCATTTTGAGATTTTTTTTAGTTGCATATATAGTTTTATTTTAAAATTTTAAAATAAGGTGGGAAGTATGAATGCTTTAATTATTAAACCATTTTAAATATGCATGATTCAAATTTGCTTAATATGCACCATAGTGCATAAACATCACTAACAGCACACTTCTGTTTTGAATCATTAGAAATACGTCCTGAGAAGAGGAGCAGTTGCCCAAGGTGCCCTTTGACATAGAACTATTTCAAGAATTCTTTTATAATTACAGAATTATAGTTGGCATGGTGGTTTATGGCTGTAATCCCAGCACTTGGGAGGCTGAGGCAGGAGAACTGCAGTGAATTGGAGGCCAGCCTGGACTTTGCAGTGAGATCTTGTCTCAAAAAAAAAAGAAAAGAAAAGAGATGAACAAAAAACAAAACCAAACAACACCAACAAATCCCCAAACAGAATTATACATGTTACTATCAAAGTTTGACATAACACTTTCTAGGATAGTTCACTGTCTCTTGGATTTTCTCATTACGTGTATCACTTAAATATTTTAAATGTGTAGCTTCTTCTGAAAACATAAGACTGGATTTTGAGTAAGAGGCATTTACACCAAGCAGGTGACCCCTTTCTAAAGTCACTCTCATTTTTCTTAAACACCACTTGATTGTTTTGATTTAGATACGCATCTGGGCCCGGAAAGATGCCATTGCAAATGGCAATGCGGACTTTGCTTTGAACATCACAGGACCCATCTTCTCATTTCTAGAGGATTTGTTTAATATCAGTTACCCTCTTCCCAAAACAGGTGAGGCATCTTTTTTTCCCATGCAACTGTTTTCTAATTGTGGGACCCTGAGTTTCCGTGTCACAGGTGAGCCTTTAAAGAGTATTTTGGAGTTAGCCTCCCAGCCTTCATCATTATGCTTTTCAACTTCCAAAACACATAAAGGCCCATCTGCAACTGTGTCTCTGCATAGTGCTGTATACCCAGCAGGTATTCAAGAGCTCTTGGGCTTTAGAGGTCTCCTGGGCACCCAGTGGCAGCCTTGCCCACCCGCCCCCTCCCCGAAGACCCTCATTGTTCTCCTGAGTCCTGACCTTTTCTCTCAGAATGCAAGTGAGTAATGCTATGTTCTGGATCCTTTTAGCTAGTGGGCTTGCATGACTTATCCTAGTTTACTAAGTTTATTTTTTAAAAAATATTCTTCAGCTGTGAGTCATTGGGTTAGGACTTGGTGGGCCCATCTGTGATTTTCCAATGTATGAAATTGGAATCATGTGTGAATATAATAGGGTCCTTGAGAAAATGTGTAAATATTTTATCTCGCACACATCTGTGTGGCACGTATATAATATTTGATGAGCCGTTCAGCTCAGGAAGTTGTTCAGTGATTTCTCTTAAGTTGAAAGCACAGTATAAATGGACCTTGTTCATCTGACGTGTTAGGGGAAGCACTGGAAACAGTATGCTCCGCCTGTACTGGCAGATGGTGAAGAAGGTGGGGAATAAATATTTGGGGCATGAGGTTCTTGAATACCAGGAATCCAAAAGCTCTGCGGCTCCAGGATTCTGTCAAAGGAGGAATGAGGTCTGGAACTGATCACAGCCCAGTCAGAGATTCTAGAGGTGACATCTGTCATTTTGGGGGTTGGAGGCAGCTGGGGTGTAGGCTTGCAGACCAAACTCCTAGCTTGCTGTGCTGGAGGCTCATGAGGTGATCTTCCTGTAGGCAGGAAAAATTCCACTCACGTTCCTTAGATCAGAAGTCCAGAGTTATCCCTGTGCTTTTAGGTACTCCTTCCACGCAGTGTTCCCTCTGCCTTGTTTTCTCTTATGCCCACTCACTCACTCCTATCCCAACCCCTAGGAGTTCTCCTAGGGTTTCACCTCCTTCCCTTTTGCCTCCAATTCATTCTCCCATACAAAGTCGGGGAGTAAAATCTGGGCATATTACTGTCCTCTTAAAAACCCCTCTGCAGTTTCTCGTTGCCTGGGGATGAAGTCCTAACTCTGTAACATGTCTTTAGAATAGTGTACTGCTCTCCCAGGCACTTGGGGCAGAAGCTTTAGTGTATATCTCTGTGCGCCCTCCCACACCCCCATCTTCTCTCGTCCTCCAGGCTTTGCTCCCGCAATCTGCTTATCCTGGACTGTCTCCTAGCCAACTGGCTAACTCAATCATTATGTTTGTCAACTGAGTGCTCCCTGCCGGAGGATGCCTTTCTGGACTCCTAATGGCTTGTCTTGTCGAGTCAGGAGAAACCTAGGTGCCTGCAGGGCCTATGGTAGTGCTTGTCTCAGGTGGTAACCAGCAAATGTTTGGGGGTGGGAGAAATAAATATATGCAATTAGTTCATCCTGCACAGGTGATAAATGCCTTGGTACCAGGATTATATGCAACACTTTAAAAATACCTCTCATAGCATGTTAACTAGTGTTACCTTATGAACACCCAAAGGTAGCTGCTCAATTAAAACTACATTTTGGTTGATAGGTGATTAAAATAGTTTCTCTACTGATGGATTTTAGGATAAAGGTAAACAAATACATCTTAATTACTTTAACCTATGATTTAGTCACTAATAAAACAAATGCTTTCCCTACCAGCATTTCTCACATGGGCTTTCTTTTGCTCTTGGTGAGTCAGGTAAAAACCATTGGTTAATTTCTCTCTTGTTCCTTTAGTTTATCTTGTAGCTGGCTCAAGGAATTCTGAGCTTAGAACCTAAGTTAATATAAACCATGTGCAGGTATCTATCATAAAGAACAGCATTTTTTCTGACATTGTTATTTTAACTCACTCTGTTTAATGTCAAAAGTGAATTAAAATATTTTAAAGACTGGTAGGGTTAAATGTTTGAGTTACATATTTTGAAAGAAAAAAAGTGTCATGATACTTTTAAGAACAAGGGCATTTAAGATTTACAGAATTATAATGGCAACTCCCCTTTTATGCTTTGATTATAGTCAACTTATAATAATAGCATCTGTTATATACTCCTGAACGGTATATATTTTAGATAAAGTACAAGATAAGTCATAAAGCAGAGACACAATGATGATAATTATGAGAATTTATTGGGCAAATACTGGGACAAACAAGTTCCTAGGTGCTGTATGAATTCAAAAGCAGCAAGTGGCTGGGACTTTGTTCAAGTAACTGAGTTGGGGAGACAGCTACTCCCCATGTAACAAATTATATTATCAACAGATAAGGTGCTAAGTAAAAGTTTTAAAACAAAGAGGACAACTGGAGTGTTCCAAATATATAAGGAACATCTAAAAATAAATAAGAAAAATACAACCCAACAGAAAAAGAAACAAGTGAAAGATGTAAGAATAGAGAATACATATAGCTAACACATTTATGGAGTTAATTACCTAATTAACAATTGGGGAAATGCATACTCAAAACCACGGTGAAGCGTCATGCTCACTCAGCTGTCAGAAAGTAATCACTTGAAAGCAGTGTCCTCGTGCATGCTCTCAAGATCAGCGCTCAGGAGGCTGAGGCAGCAAGACTATTAGACTTAGGCCAGCCTGAGCCACATAGCAAGTTCAAGGCCAGTCAGCATTAACAAGACCGTCTTAAGCAACAACCCAAAAGGCAAATATTCCAGCAAATGACAAGGGAGATTAGAGCATTGTTAACGGGAGCATCAGTTGTTATAGCCACTTCGAAATGTATTTACTACCTGGCAGTGTTGATCATCAGCATACTCTAAACCCAGTAACCTCATTCCTAAGTAGATCCTCAAAAGAGCTTAAACATATATGTACCAGTATATGTAAACAAGAATGTTCACGGCTGTGCTTTTCCCTAACAACCCAAGTGAAAAGAGCAAAAATGGTCACTGATAAGAGAATTATAAATAAATGGGTACGCATTCACACAATGGAAATCTATATAGCAATGAAGCACTTTTCTAAAGTTTAAAAACAAAACTAACTGTTATTGTGTATGCGTGTGTGTGTATGTGCATGTTAATGTGTTGGTTAGGTAACGTATCTCTTTGTAAATATGTTAGCTATATATATTCCCTTTTCTAACATCTTTTACTTTTTTTTTTTCTATTGGGTTGTGTTTCTGTGATTTCTTTGGAGTGAGGAAAGATAATCCCAAAATGTGACAAGAAACGCATAAAGCTGAACATTTTTGATAACTGGTCCTTCAGAGAAAAAGTTTGCCAACCTGTTTTAAAGAGTTAAGTGATGAATTTATGGATGTTTGTATTATTATTTTAAAAAAATAATAATTTAAACAAAACAGGGTCACGTGTGAACCAGTCATAGTTCACCAAGATGCTGATTTTGCTTAATTTAATTCTATACATCTGAATAAAAAAGTTTAAAACTAGTCATCAGGATTAGTAAGAAATGACTTTGTATAGCTGTGAGACTGAATCACAAGCAACCACAGGCTAAGCAGGGGGTTTCCTGGGATTGCAAATAGCACAGGAAGAGTAAGGCTCTGGTTGTGGAGGGCCAAAGGGACTGACTTGGGTGGAGCAGACGTCTTTTGTGAGGAAAATGAGTAGGTTGGAAGGCAAGGCGGGAGGTATGAAAGGAGGTGAGAAAGTTCAGGAGAATGAGCAGCCTAGGCTAAGCAGCTCGGTACATGTGTGACACTCACTGAAACAGGCCATGAGGTGGCTGGGATGAACTTAACTGCATACTGTGCGTTTCGGCCACTTGCAAATGCAAATGCTTAACATAGTACATGTCAAGACATTCTTGGCAAAGGTTGCATGGACAATAGGGATGGCATTCCTTCCTTAGAAAAGAAAACATAAGTTTATTGTTCTTTTAGCTATAAATGTAGTAAATGATCACATTATAGGAACTTTGGAAAAAAATAGAAAGGCAAAAAAAGAGAGAGAAGAAAAATCTCTTGTAATGCTGTCACACAGAGCTAATTGTCACTGCCACTTTGATGTGTGTCTTCCCACAGTCTGTCAGTCTCCTCTGTCTTTTCCTTAACAAAAATGTCATAATAATGTCGACACTGTTCTTTAAATTGGTTAAAACAGATAAAAGTACACAGCATCAGGACCCAGATAACTAAATATTATTTTGTATTTTCATTTTCAGACATGGAGTTCCCACATATCCACTTAACAAAATAATTTATTTAAATGTTTTTAATCTTCTGTGGTTGAACACTTAGGTTGATTTTACTTTCTTGGCTCCTTTAAAAATACTAAAGAAAACCCTTATAAGAAAATGTTTCTCAATGTCTGTATTATTGGCATTAGTATAAACTCCAAAAGTAGAATGATTTAGGGAAATAGTATGAGCATTTTTGAGAACCCTGAAGCATTTTGCCAGATTGCTCCACAAATACTGTACTATTGACAGCCCCACCGTTGGCCAAGGTGCCATTTGTCCTGTATCCACACTACGCATCTGAAAGACTGCTATATGATTTTAAGTTTTGCTTCTTGATGAATATTTTAAGTCATATTTTTACCTTTTTGGATTATTTCTTTAGTGAATTGATTGTTTATATTTGAGACGAGAGTACCATTGTGTTTACCAGGCAGTGATTCTCCCACCTCAGCTTTCTCAGTATGCCTTGTCCTTTAGATATGTCAGTATTTTTTAACAAAAACATTGTTGTGGTACATATTACAAATATTTTTCCTAGTTTGTGGTTTGCCTTTCACATTTGTCCATAGTGAGTTTTTTTTTTTTTTTTTTGGTGTGTGTGTGTGTGTGTGTGTGATTTGTCTTTGATAGACTTTATGCTTTAGAGCAGCTCTAGGTTTATAGAAAAATTATGCAGACAGTACAGAGAATTCCCATGTGTTCTCTGTTCACTATGGCTTCTTACCACCACATACCCTATTGTTAACAGCTTCCTCTAGTGTGGTACATTTGTCACAAGCGATGAACCATTGCTAACATGTGACTACTAGCTGAAGTCCTTAGTTTAAGTCAGGGTCCGCTGTTTGGGATATACACACCTGTGGATTTTGACAAGTGTATCATGATGCATCTCCACAATGATGGTATCACCCTTAACTGTCTCAGTGCCATAAGCCTCCTGTGCTCACACACTGATCTTTCCTCCTTACCCTGAATCTCAGACAACTACCGACTTTCTTACTTTCTTTAGACGTCTACCTTTTCCATAGTGTCGTGTAGTTGGAACCTCAGTGTGTGGTTTTTTCAGACTGGCTTCTAGGTAGTTAGCAATAGGCACTTTGGGTTCTTTCTCATCTCCTCACAGTTTGAGAGTTAATTCTTTTTGCTGCTGAATAATATTCTATTATAAGAATGCACCACAATTTATCCATGCAGACTACAGGGCATCTGGTTCAATTATAACTTTTAGCAATTATGAGTAAATCTGCTACAAACACTCGTGTGTAGGATTCTGTTTAAACATGTAAGTTTTTCAGATCAGTTGGGTAAATACAGTTGTTAGATTTTATGGTAGGCCTACATTTAGCTTCGTAAGAAACTACCGGACTTTAATATTTTGCATTCTCACAGCAGTGAATAAGCATTTTTGTTGTTCTGCATTCTTGGTATTGCTAATGTTTTGGATTTTAGCCATTCATTTCCTAATTCTTCTCAAAATTCACATTCTGTATAGTGGTATCTCATTGTTTTAAAATTCATAATTGCCCAACATGTTGAACAATTTTTCATGTTAATATGCCATTTGTATATTTTCTTTAGTAAAGTATCTGTTCCTAGTTTTGGCCATTGTGTTTTCATATTGAATTTTAAGAATTCTTTGTATATTTTTATAAGTCTTCTATCAAAAGTATTTCATTTTTATATAGTAAAACTACTTATTTTTAGTCTTCTATATTTGGTGTTAAGTTTTGAAAAGCTTCTTTGCCCTCAGCTTATTAATATTCTGTTGTATTTTCCCGTGATATTATGATTTAATTTTGAAATAATGTATAGCTGTGATCTCAATGTTTTTGTAAGTGATGCTTTTACTTTTCTTTCACTTAAATCCACTTAGACATAATCGCCTTGCCTGTTTTTGACAACCGTGCCATGGAAAACTGGGGCCTCCTGGTGTTTGATGAGTCCTTACTGTTGCTGCTGCCCAGCGATCACCTGACGGATAAAAAGACTCTCATCTCCTACATTGTCTCCCACGAGATCGGGCACCAGGCATGTAATAAAACGTTCTTTCTTATTTCACATTCACCAACCACTCTGCCCAAACAGGAATAAAACAGAAACCCCTGCCACAAACCAGATTTGAGAAGAGAAAAAAAATTTCCTTGAACAGTATGGCAGTGAGTGAAAGCAAGGAAGGATCTATGTAATGAGGTTCCGGCTATGTAATGAGATTTGAGTTAGTGGCGATGCATCAGAGTGATGAGACCTCACAGTCTGGTCTAAGATTGCAGATTTACATCCAATGATTAATTTTGTATCACAACATTTTCTTTAAGAAATATGAGCCATGTGTTTCCTTTCATTCACCTTGAAACAAGGGGTATTTGAAAGATCACTGATACAGTTCATCAGTAGATTGTCGTAAACTTTTCCTTTTACGTAGAAGACTAAGAGGATGCAGACAACATAGTAACAAGGAGACCAGTAATTAATCTACAAGCTGCATCAACATGGCACTGTAAATAAAAATTCATTTCCTTGAATGTTGGTACTTTCACCTTGTGATTTTAGAAAGTCAGCTGTTCGATTTGATAAAGATTTTGACATCTACATTTTAGTTTTGCTTCCATTACATTTGTCAAGAAAGAAATCATCCCCACCATGAAAATGTTATCATCTTAAATTTTGGTAAAAAGCAACTTCTTAAGATTGAGTAACACCCAGAACACAGTCAACACACATTTTCACAAGTATGCATCAGTCACCCTAAGATTTATTTATTTTTATTATAGCCTAAGAGACATACTGTTTTGGAATACAGGCCACTAAAAGCTATTGTAAGAATTTGATTAAATACCAGGGCTTGGATTTGTTGATTTTGGAAATTATTGTGTTTTTCTTTCCTAATTCTGTTCAAACTCTGCATTTTTTTCTATTCAACTGAAGTAGAAAGTAATTAGATGTGGACCATGTTGGAGAACATATGATTGTTAGTGACTCGGGTATGGCACAGATTAAATCATGTTCTCATAATAAATGCTTACAAAATTCTGTTGAGAGTACAAGATGAGAGAATGAATATGTGGTAAGTCAGCATTCAGGACTTCTGATTTATTAAACATAACTTTTGGGCAAAGTAAACAGTTTAAAAGTTACTACTGTACTTATTTGTGTTTGAACATCACAACTTTAAACCAAAGATTGCATTCAATTATTGGACATGAAATAATTTCCAGAAATGCACAACCATCTCTTTGTGCTGAAACAATAAACAGCTCTCTGGAGTCCTGTTTTCAAGTGTTATGATTGAAAAATTTTAAAAAATTTTTAAAAATTTTAAAAAAGAGTTATGATTGATGGCAGATAAAGTTGAATCATGTCTTTGGATCTTACACTTACTTTGCATGCAAGTAGGATAAATACTTAAGTTCAAAAAAACTCTTTCTTCCCCTCCCTTTTCCAAAAGTGGTTTGGAAACTTGGTTACCATGAATTGGTGGAACAATATCTGGCTCAACGAGGGGTTTGCATCTTATTTTGAGTTTGGAGTAATTAACTACTTCAATCCTAAACTCCCAAGAGTAAGTATGTCTGTTAAATTTATTTTTTTTAATTTTCCCAGTTATAAAAATAATGTATATTCATTGCTAAAAATATATAAATTTCAAAGAATATTAATTATTGATATTAATACTAGGGATTAGCCATATCTTTTTTATGTTTTTAATCCAGGATAATGCCTACTATTAATATAATAAAGGGTAGCAACAATACAGAATTCCAAGAAAAAAAAGGAAAGAACCAAAAAAAAACCCATTAAGAAATCAGTACTTGACAGATTACATACTGACATCTTGGAAATAAGTGTTCAAATTAAATTAAAACATGCAAAGTAGACATTCAAACAGTGACACTGTTAACAGTTCTGCTCCATGATCTGACAAAAACAGCAATATGGTCATCCATCTTACACACTCAAACATACATGCAATTATATCAAAAGGGTAAAATTAAACACAACAAAAAAGAACAAAGTGGGTCACAAGCGAGCAATGTAAGAGACATAAATTTCAAAGCTAGGCAGTTGGAGATATTCACTCTCTATCGTGTTGACTCTTGTTTTCTTCCTAATAGTTGTCCATGTTGTCACATACAGGGAGTTCACATGAAACAACATAGTATGGAACTGATCTAAGTAGGACAAGGAGGGCGTTTCAGGTCTTCAAGACCAGACAATAAGGACGCCAAGAATGGCTGTGATAGTGTCTCTCATTCTCTTCAAAACAGTTGTCCATACCTTCATGTGTGTTGAACTTAAACAAAACAAAACAAAACAAGCCAAAATCACTTTGAACAAAGAATGATAGTATTGCTGGATTTCACATCATGACATTACAGAGTCAGCACTGGGTACTGTAGTGTCTCTTTTTCTTCAAAATAGTTGTTCATTTCAACATACATTATATAGTTGGTTCTCATAAACTGTTTATAAGCTCTACACATGCATGAGTCTCTACATGTATATCTATCCTTTCTGTATTAGAGGGAAAAACAAAACAAAGCAAGACAAAACAAAACAAATTCCTAGAAAAGCAAGAAGCAAAAAGTCATATAAAACCACAATACAAGGTGATCTACAATGGTTACCATGATGTCTCAGCAGTATGTAACAACATTAATAAAAACAAAGCATGGGAGATATTACAAGACTTCAAAAGCAGGCAATAATCAAACCAGAATGGGTATCTCAGTGAATCTTGTCATCTTCAGTGTAGTTGCCTATACTCTTAGACTTGATGTTATCAATAGTAACAGATTTGAATAAAATCAGTCAATACAAGATAGCACTCTAACAAACCAGATTCAAATAAGATCAGTCATAATAAGACAGTATAAATTATACAGGGCTTCAGATGAAGTTGATAGAAAATTAAGGATGATTACCATATTATGACCTCTTATTTTTGGGATAGCTAACCTTGTCCTCGAGTCTCGTGTAAGTAGACAAACTGGAACAGCATGTAATCCATCCAAGCAGAGTGATGAGAATAATGTAGATTTTAAATCCTGTTACCCAATTAACAATATCCTCTGCCTTCCTTTTTAGACAATTCCTCCCCTTTCACTCCCATAGGGTGCACTGCTTATTTTGGGTCCCACTGCCTTCTTATATAGAGCATCTCAATGGACCCTATCTCTTTATCTACTCTGCCTGTGTTTCTCTCTGTTAGTATTTCGAGGTCCTCTATACTACAGATTATAGCCAATCTTCTCTGCCTCATTTCTGCTATTCTATTGTTCTGCCATTGGTAGTCTATTTTTCTCTTCCACTCCACTGTCTGCCCCATTCACTGAGGCCTCTCTGCCACTGTTTGTGAAATCCTCGTATTCTTTTTCTCTCTTTCTAAAATGTCCTTTAGTATTTTTTGTAGGGTTGGATTGGTGGTCACAAATTCTCCCAGTTCCTCTTTGTCATGGAAGCATCTTGCTTCTCCATTAATTTCTAGAGAGAGTTTTGCAAGGTATATCAACCTGGGCTGGAGATTGTTCTCCTTCAGGACTTGAATTATTTCACTCCAAGCTCTTCTTGACTTGATGGTCTGTGTTGAGAGATCTGCCATAATTTTGATGGGTTTTCCTTTATAGGTGATCTGTTTCTTTTCTCTGATGGCTTTTAATATTCTGTTCTTATATTGAATTTCTGGGATCTTGATTATCATGTGTCTAGGTGTAGCTCTGTTTTGGTTGTAGGTGGCTGGAGTGCTGTATGCTTCATACATCTGCATATCATTTCCTTTTTCTATGTTTGGGAAGTTTTCCTTAATAATTTCTGTGAGTAGCCTTTGCAGTTCTTCTGTTTTAACTCCTGCTTCTTCATTCACATGCTTTATTCTTAAGTTATAGATCTTCTTGTCATCCTCTAGCCTTTGAATTGTTACTGCCTGCTCCCTTGTTACTTTTAAGAGATCTTCCCTTTTATGATCACACATTGCAAGCCTGTGTTCAATTTTTGACAGTCTATCTTTGGTTTCTTTCAGGCAGTTTTGCCAACTTTCAATGGAGTGTTTAGTTTGCTGGTAATCTCTTTGAATCTGCTTCATGAATTCTAGGGGTTTTTTTTATATTCTTCATTGAATGTTTCTCTCCTTTTGTGTTCCTCCATTCTTCTGTCAGTGTCTTCTTGAGAGATGCCTATCCTTTCTTTTATTAATCTACTTATCTCTTGTTTAACTTGAATTAAAATTTCAGTTTTGATCTTGTTTAAGAGGTCCTGAAGATATCTCTTTATGTCCGCTAATGCTGTGTTTGATGTTGCATGTTTGCTGCCCTCAATCTCTCTTATATTTACTTCTCCTGGATCAGTATTCTCAGGGTTGGAGGCTGGGGCCTTTTTCTTATTTCTCCCTCTCATCATGTTTTTGGTTCCTTCCATACAAGTATACAGTGTAATTCCCAGCCCCTTTTCTTGTTGGTTAGGGTTCTTCTGGAGCACATAGGCTAGGGGCTTCTGCCCTCTGCAGTTCACTATCAGAGGGCGAAGTGCAAGCAACGGTAGTATATGCTGGCTCCTCTCCTGCAGGCCAGTTGACCTTCATGGGCCTTTACTGTGTCAGTGTGTCCCACCTCAGGGAACCAATTGATTTGTGATGACCCACTGTGTCCCAGCCCAGTCCAAGCAGATTCCACCAATCTGCTCTGAGAGGGGAGCAACCATCTGAAGCCGTTTCTTTACACAGCCAGGGCTTTCCTGCCCAACTCCAATATGTCGTCTAGTTGGTTGCCCCTTTTCCACGGGAGGGTCCCATTCCCATCACTCACTGCATGTTGATGCTGGTCCCAGAGAACTGCTGGGCTCCCCGACCTCTGACCTCAGTGCAGCTGCAGCGTGACTTCACAGTGCCTCTGGGTGGGTCGTGTGCAGGGCTGGGTCCAGTCCAGCCATGCACAGGGCTGTTCAGCTCCATTCTCCAGCCACTCAAGCCAGTCACTTCGGCGCCGGTTTGGTCATTCAAGTGGATCTCGGGCACGAATTCAGGTGGCTCGGCTCGAGTGCAGTGCTTGCCGATCTTAGCTTCTCTAATGGTAGCCCTGGGACCTCATATTAGAACAGTTTCTTTCCCTTCAGTTTCTTCCTGGGTTGAGAGAGTCCATCTCCCTCTGTCTGTGTCTCCAGGGTGTTTTATTCTGGCATTTGGGCTGTCTCTCTCAGAGAGGCTCCATATCCTGCTACCTCTAGGTCCGCCATCTTTGAAACTTCCAGTACTATTAATATTTTTGAAAATGAGAATTACATATTAAGTTGTAAACTTTTCCTACTTCATATTAGATCATGAGTGCTTCTGCTCATTAAATTCTTTTTTTAAAAATTTATTTTAAAAGGGAGTAAAATTAAACACAATGAAACAGAACAGAACGGGACATAAGAAAGCATAAATTTCAAAGCTAGACAACCAGAGATCTTCACTATCTGTCATATTGTCTCTTGTTTTCTTCCAAATGCTTGTCCTTATCTTTGCATATGGAGAGCTCATACCAAATAACATAGCCAATCTTTTCACAAGATGTGTAGTTACTGGCTCCCACTTGCTAGGCAGGGGGAAGGGTGAGGAAGGACAGGGGATGGGGGACAGGACGACATGAGATGTCTGATTCTCAGACCACACACAGGCAGGATCACAGTCACCACCCAGAGATGGGAAGAGTTCCTTGTTCTCCCGGCACCCCAAGTCAACCACACTGTGCAGGTGCTGATGCGCCAGGGTCCCTCTCCTTCAGGCTGCCGAAAGTTGGCCACACTCACAACCGCCCCCCAGAGAGGGGAGGAGTTCCCTGTTCTCCCAGCACCCTAAGTCAACCACATGGTGCAGGTCTCGAGGCACCAGAGTCTCTCCCTTGCAGGCCCCCCAAGTCTGCCATACTCACCTGCTATTTCTTTCTGAAGAATTGACCATTCCATTTCCAAAGTTCTGAAATGGACCATAGAAAGAACAGAAAGAATTCTCTTTAGGCTCTTGTTTGAAACCAGCAGCTACAGCAATCTGCTGGCCTTGCTTCAGGGCCACTCATTAAATTCTTTTAAAAAACAAAATTTTTTAATGCCTGCCCAATATTTTGTCACATAATCTTAAAAAGTGTCCATATATAATCTTTGCAATTATTTCATTTTTAGTTATTTTCATTTATTCTTATATAAATTCTAAAGCAACTGTAATCTTTAGTCTATGGCTTTAATGGCAAGTAACATGTTATTTTTAGTGATTCATTAAATATTTTGCTGATACTGTTTTGCTGATTAGAGTAGAAAGCAGATGTGTTGAAAAACAAATTTAAATTCAGATATCACAATGAAATACCAAAATCTGGGCATTTCAACTATAACTTTCATTTCTGATATTTATTTTATTTAAGTAATTAGTCCTTTCAGAATGACATAAGGTGAATTGATTTGATTTGATTTAGGTATGTAAATGTTTCGATTTAATGCTATTTTTTGAGGTGGACCTCACCTCTTTAGCAAAGCAAAAATCCTTTCTTAGCTTGTGTACCACCTGAACCCTACTTCCTTCCTGCTCCCATCACCCTCTGCTCCTCAGGACTGCCCCTTCCTGTTACCACCTTGTCACTCATTGTTTTAAGGCTGCTTACTTGACCGCCTCTCTCTCCTCCTTGCCCTGAGGAATTTGGAGCTTATTAATATTTGAAATGCTGATGTCTACTGGCCAGACCTTCTCCGTAAACTAAATCTGTTGAAGAACGGTCTAAGATGATGTTCTTTGTTTTTATCACTGTTCCTCCGGATCCATGTGGGGCTGGGTCAGGATGCCGCTCAGATAGGAAAACCTGCAGAAGCCCAAGCCCCTTATACAAAAACAGTGTATCACTTGCATACAGCCTCTGCTTATCTTCCTATATACTTTTAATCATCTCTAGATGACCTGTAGTCCCTAGTATGACAGCAGCACTGTGCAGGTGGTTGTTATACCGTATTTCCTAGGGAACAGTGACAAGAAAAGATCTGCCCATGTTCATTACAGATGCACTTTTCCCTCTATGCCTTGATGCACAGCTAGTTAAATCCCCAGACATGGGCCTCAACAGGCATCAAAGGCTGATGATATTATTTTCTTAGTAAAATTTATTTCTTTTGTGAAAAGTAGCAATAGGTAGATTTTTTTGTTGTTGATTTTGGGGCAAATCCAAAGTTGAACAATCTATTTTGGGTCCATCAAAGCCATTTGAAGACTTCCTTTTCTCTGTGAAGTCACAGTGTCAGAAACACTGAAGTCAAGTCCCATGCCACTTATCCTGCTCTTTGTGGGTGTCCTAGAAGATGCTCCCAGCCAGTTTGGCCACTCTGCAGTGTCTCCCCCTTCTGCCCCAGACTGTGTTCAGGACCTGTTGTCCTGGACTTCATTGTATAGATCTGGAGACCAAAAGGTTCTGTGACTTACTCTTGGATAACCTTGGTTACTAATGTTGCTGCATATGCATTTTCAATTTCTTCTCTAAGGGCCAGCAGTGTAATGGGTTTCCTGCAATATAAGACATCCTCCAGGGTCCCCCACATGAGGGTAACATCATCCTTTGAAAAAAAAATACTATTTTTCCTTTCCTGAAGTGTGTAAATTTATATACATTTTTTGCTGCCTCTCTCTCTCTCTCTCTCTCTCCATTTATATACGTATTTCACATACATATAGTAACTCTTGGTTGTTTCCAAAAGTTCTTTCTATAGGCCCTATACCTACAAACCTATATGTATGTCTCTTTTATGAAATAGAACTACACATGGTTAATGCCATCTATAGATGTTTTTGAAAGTATTTGGTTGGATCCCAGATTAACTCTGTGTTTAAAGTCAATAATGAAAGAAGTTTCATTACCATAAAAAGTGAAATTCACATTATTTTCTTAATTGAATAGACTATGTTATTCATATGAATTTCATTTACCTCTTACCACAATTGAAATGGCTAAGTTGTTATCAGAATCTGGAAAAACTTCACAAAAACATATTATTGATATTTTTGAAGCTAAAATTAAAACATTGGGCTTTTTGTACCATTAGTTATTTCTTTTTGTCATTGGTTTCTTTTTTTATTTTTTATTTTAAGAGAGAAAGAAAAGAAAATTTAAAAATGGCAAAATAGAAAAAACAAGAAGAAAAGTAGAACACAGAGTTCAAAAAAAATTAACATCATAAAATTGTTAGTTGATGCATTACGTATTGTTAACAATAGTTGTTAAAGTTACAAAGCCAAAGCATAAAAAGTGGCTAGACACTCAAACATTGACAGAACAAACTCTTCTGTTCAATGATCTACCAAAAACTCAGTAAAATATCTATTTTACACATTATACAAACCATTATATTCTTTAGAGCACTTTCCTTCCCTTTCACTTTTACAATATCTATTATATCTGTTATACTTTGTGGATATCATTATTCTGTCCATTATTATTTTTTACACTAGAGAGACAATGTGATATTTATGTCATTGGTTTCTTAGTAATATTTCTCTAGTCAGCATTTCTCAGTCATGTGGAAAGTTGAGTATCAGAAGAATATCAGATCCTGGAGCTTCTGGAGATTACCATGAGCTTGTAGTTAAACGCTTCAGGCCTTATTTTAATGGTCTCCGTAGACCAAGAACATTGATTTCCTATAATTGAAATTTAGTACAGAAATCAGGCAACCAGATGTAGAAGCAGATTTTCATCTTCCTATTGCTTGGTCTAATTTCAGTTGACAGTCATCAAATCAGAATGTGAACAAGTTGTGGTCAAGAGTGTCTTGGCTCTCGGAGCTCCCATTCTAACACTGAGACTCAGGGACGTTTCTCTGTCTCTTGTTCTACTAGATGCAAACAAATAGCAGACTTGGTGAGTCAGATCTCACGCTGTCATCACCACTGGAGGCACACAGGGAACACCTCTGAGCTTAATTGGTTTCATGCAGATTCATTGATCAACTGTGTGCTGTTGTAACATGTACCATTAACTAAGCATTCATTATGGAGTATTAGATACATTATCTCATTTGATCTTCAAAAAACTTTGAAGAAATGATGATGATGAGGAGGAGGAAGAATAGTAGGAGGAGGAACATGTTCTATTTGCTAGGAATTTTATTAAGAACTTACATAAATTAAGTTAATGAGGACATTGTTGTTTTTAACATTTTCAGATGGTAATACTAAATTTCAGAGTAAAGCTGACTGACTTTTGTGAGTCACACTGGTAAACACAGTGAACCTCTGTTGCAGAAAAACAAAGTGCAAAACACATTACTCTCTGTGATTGGCTTTCTCATGTTTGGAAGAGCAGAGTTTGATAATAACCTAAGCAATGTATTACTAATCTACAGTTAAGGTGATAATAGGAAAGGTTGATTGGAACATTGGTAAATTTAAGTAGAATACAATTTGAAAGTTTCTCTGATACTGTCAAAGGCTGAAAGAGTAATTTTGGGGGTGCCAAAGACAGGCAGAAGGAACCCAAGACTTTATATGGGTTATCAGGAGTGCACCTGGCTCTACAGACTATAAAGGAACGGTATTGGTTTCTCCACAGATCTTTGCTCAGTTTCTGTTACACCACATTGCTGTTTGACTATAAATTGGTTTTCTTTCTAGCTTTACATGAGATAAATCACCCTTTTTGGGGCCAGGGATATAGCTCAGTGGCATAGCACCCACCTGGCAAGTGTGAGGTTTTAAGTTCAGTTCTCGGTGCTGAAAAACTAAAAGAAAAAAATTGCCCTTGTCCTGTGTTTGAGAGCGAGCCAGCCTCTTGGAGAGGTCTGTGGTTTTCATTAAAGTATAATAAATTGTCTTCTCATAATTCATGAGCTACAAACTTAGCACCCAATCTGTGGATTTCTTTCTAATTGTAAGTTATTATGTGAGAGTCCTTGTAAATTTGCATATCAAAGACACATTTCGCTTTGTAAAATGTCCAAATAAGAGAGGCTGATTAATCTTAAGGAGTCATCAATTCATTTCCCAATAAAATTCTAGAGAATTAAGAAATTCTGTTTCCCAGAAGGTTTTGTCCAGTAGCTGTAGACCTGTGTAGGGGAAACTCATATGATTAGAAAGTAGAGTAATCATTTTTTTAAAAAAATTGAAATAAAAAAGAGATGCAAAACAGGAAACAAAATATCGTACAATTCTGTTATTCAGGAAAATCTCATTTTAGAGGCACATTACAATTCATGACACTTCTCAATTACCGTGTTTTTTTTTTTCTCTTTAGCATCATGAAATTACGACACTGGATATCCATGGTTTCAATATTTTGAGATCTATAATGCCTCTATATCTTGAAAGCATTTGAGGACCAATGAACCTCATGTTTCTGTGATACTTCAGATGTTAATGTGGCTCTTTTCCTTTGTAGAATGAGATCTTTTTTTCTAACTTTTTACATGGTGCCCTAAGTGAAGATCATGCCCTGGTGTCTAGAGCTGTATCCATGAAGGTGGACAATTTCACAGAAACAAGCGAAATAAACGAACTCTTTGACTTATTTACTTACAACAAGGTAAAAGTAGTTATGTATTTCCTTTGCTCTGTACTCGGGAGAGTTGCATAAAATGGATTCTAAGGATCGTAGACTAATAGGCAATTTAAAACTTTTATTACAAATACATTTTTTTTTTAGTAAATGAGTTTCAGAAAATGTGAGTAAATCAGTTCTGAGTTACAAGTATTAATCTCATATTCAATGCTGGATATTGGCTATCATCATGAAGAGATTTAACTGATTTTTATTTTAATGACAAATCCTTCTGTTTGATAGAAATTTATTCTTGCAAATAAATATTTCAGTTAAAAAATTTTTGTGTATACCTTGACCTCTTTATATGTTGGACATTTGCTCACTTCTTATCTATTAATTAATGACAATTCAGTATTTCATTAGTATGGGAATAAGAGAAACATTCAATTAAAGTGCAAATTCTGATCAAGAGCACAGCTCAGAATAGTGCTTATAAAATATATATACACACATATATAGAAGATACATATATATTATATATTTTTCAAATAATGAGTGGTTTGTTGTGTCCTAGGGAGCGTCTATAGCCCGGATGCTTTTCAGTTTCCTCAATGAGCATTTATTTATCAGTGCCCTTAAGGTGAGTTTGCAAAACTGCTGTTACCTGAGTGGCAGCAAACACAAATTGCTTTAGGTGCTTTTTTTTAATGTTCATTTCTTTATTTTTACAGTCTTATTTGGAGGCATTTTCTTACTCAAATGCTGAGCAAGATGATCTATGGAGGCATTTTCAGATGGTAATTCTCCCACCTACATTCACACATGTTCTTTTGAAGTTACTTCATCTGGTGCAGTGCAACATCAGATCATTTTACTTTGTGAACCTCTCATAGGGCAAAGACTGCATCTTTTTGCTGTTGCTGTTGCTGTTGTTGCATTCCTATATCTAGAACAGAGTGTCACAAATCAGATACGTAAATGTGTGCTCAGTGAATGAACAAATGAATGAATGAACAAAATAAGAAAACTTTCATAGATGGTCAGTTCTCCATATCTGTGGCTTCACACTCATGGATTCAATCAACTCTAGATGGAAAATATTAGAAGAAAAACTGCATCTGTACTGAACATGTACAGACCTTTTTCCTTTTTTTTATTCCCTAAACAACATAGTACAACAATCATTGTATTTATATAGCATTCACAGTATTATAAATAATTTGCAAATGATATACAGTATATAGGAAAATGTGCACAGTGACCATGTAAATACCATCCAGTTTGTATAAAGCACATGAGCATATGTGGATTTTGGTGTCTGTGAGGGTCCTGTAACTAATTCCTCTCAGCTACCAAAGGAAAACTTATAATTTTCTGTTATCTCTTTCCAAAATAAACAGAATTCTGAATTGGGCCCAGAACATCAACCATTTGGAATTACCACAGTGTATATAAATCAGGAAAGAATTTTTTTTAGGAGTTTGCTCCTTCAAAGCATGCTGATAACTGTATATGTTTTTTGTGATGATTTTTTAAATCAGGCTATAGATGACCAGAGTAAAATTCTTTTGCCAGCAACAGTGAAAAGCATAATGGACAGTTGGACACACCAGGGTGGTTTTCCAGTCATCACGTTGAATGTGTCCAGTGGTGTCATGAAACAGGAGCCCTTCTATCTGGGAAAAGTTGAAAATCAGACTCTTCTTACCCACAAGTAGGTAGCTTTGCTCCTCTCTGTCTTTGCCTTCCTTGGGTTTGAGCTCTGATGCTTGGGTAAAGTGAGGAAGCATAGCCCTTACTGGAACAGTCTCCTGCAAGAGACTCCACACAGGGATGCCCCTGAGCGGGGCAGAGCCTGAGTCCTGAGCTAGACTAGGCACTGCAGGCAGAACTCAGGTCGCCCCTCCCTCAGTCAGGGGTCGGAGCCACCCCAGTGACCAAAGCTTTGGGATGGCCCTTCAGAGATAGGTAACAGATTACTCAGGACCCTGGCAGAGATAAGATAGTGCCACCAGTGGCCACATGTTAGTTAGGACAAAAGGGTCCTATTGCAAAGTAGTCCTGTCCCTAGAAACAGAAGTGAATGTAACTATCCTTGAGGAATTCTTCTACACAGGTGTGCGTTGTGTTTTTGTCTGTCTGTGAGTGTATTTAAAATCATACCTGCAACATCAGAATACGTTTAGACAGGCAGACCTGTGCTCAAATACTGACTTTGCCAAAATTCAAACTTTAGATAAATCATACTTTAACTTTCTTAGCTTTAGTTGCTTTACACGTAAACTAAATGTAGTAGCATAAAATGAACTGTAAAAATAGCATGAGTGTTAGTCTAGCCTTCAACACTTTCTCCTTCCCTTCCCTTTCTTAATTAGTTAATTTTAAATTGTTTTTGATGGTTTTGATTCTCACAGGTTATTATAGTAGGTCCAAGCACAAATGAGTAATTAATTTTAAAATATCAACAAAGTGTTCAGGTGGTTCTACTTTTTCTTCAGAACACTCAGGGAAAGAAACAAGAGACCCAAGGTCCTTCTTGAGGTAGTGTTCTATGAGTTCTGAGAAGGGGAACTCTGAGCTATCAGAGAAATGCAGACCCACAGTTGAGAGCCTGAGGAGGCGGAAGTTGAGGAAGACTGGAGCACTGCCCCAGCTACAAGTTGTGCATCTCTTCAGATGCCTGATGAGTCCCTTCAGTCGCCTGCTGCATTCAGGCCATGTCTTCTCATGAGTGAAAAGTGTGGACGTTCCATAAATATCAATGTCCTGGCAGGTTCTTGGCGACCGCAGTTCAGGTTTGGAAAAAGCTTGAAACAGAGCTATTCTGAAATATTTGTCAAGGCTTTTCTTATATTACCCTTCACTTCTCTAGGCATGGACAGATTTGGGCTTGTCTGTAGTAGGTATTTGAATACTCTTGAGTCAGGACAGGTGGCTCCAATTTTGAGTAAACAGTTTCAGATACAAGGTGGTCTTCGTAGTTACCTACGTAATAAAAGGTAAACCTATAGGACACAACAAAGGAGAGAGGTGAGCAAAGAGCCAAAGCAAAGCAGCCACCAACAGCTCTAAGGACAAAGTCCTACATAGCTAGAGGGAGTGAGCAAAGACAGAGTTGTGTCTACTTTTTTACCATCTCTTTAATGTTAAACTAGAGTGTATATTGTTTTTTGAAAGTAAAATATAAATACCCTTTGGATTTTGTTATCTTTATAGTACACATTTGAGTACCTCATGTTTCTAGTCCCTATGTAGAGCTGGTCTGTGTATTAACATCTAAATTCTTTCCTCACCACCTTTCCTTTCTCTTCTCCTCCATTTTTTGATCCTGTTCTATTTGAGCAAGAGCTGTCGCAGTACTTCCTGTTACCTGTCTTTTATTTGCTCTTTACTTATAATTGGTTTTCTCAAATAAGCGAAACCATGCAATATTTTAACTCGTATCTGATTTATTTCACTTAACATTATGAGCTCAAGTTTGGTCCATTTTCCTACAACTGCAAGGTTATCATTATGGCAGAGTAGCGCTCTGTTGGGTGTAAATTCTTATGCCTGAAAATTAACTAATTTTTTTCTTCCAAAAAGTGGCACATGGATCGTCCCTATTCTTTGGATGAAAAATGGAACTACACAATCTTTAGTCTGGCTGAATAAAAGCAGTAGTAAGTAACAAGTTTTAAAAAGCATTTTTACATATACACACATAGCAATAGAGAATATAATCCTAAACTGTCTAGTTTATCAAAAGCTACCTCACTTAAAATTAAATATATTTTTCTTCACTGAGCATAGTTTCAAAGAAAAATTTTAAACCAAAAGTCATGATACATGGAAAACAGTTGTGTGGTAAAAGAAGTAGAGAATTTATTAAATTTTTTTATTAAGTTCATTGTTCAGAATTAAGAGTAAATTGTATAAAAAGTTGTAATATTTTTTAAAAAGCCGTACCATTTCAAATTTTTCCTATTTTTTGTAGAAATATTCCCTGAAATGCAAGTCTCAGATTCTGATAATGACTGGGTGATTTTAAACTTGAATATGACTGGATACTATAGAGTTAATTATGATAAATTAGGTTGGAAGAAATTAAATCAACAGCTTGAAAAGGATCCTAAGGTAATATTATTTTGATGTTTTTTGATTATTCTGAATATGCTCTGTCTTCTTTTTAAAACTTTTTATTAATACATGGTCTCTCTTCTTTTAGAGAGCAAGCTTTCTTGTTGGAAAAGATTCCATCTCTGTTCCCATTCCTCAATTCCAGCCATGCTGGAGAGATTTTCTTCCTTATTTTTAAAAAGGAATGATTTTGGCTGAATGTGTGTTATTTTTGAACACTCTTCTTGCTTTTGCAAAATAATTTTACCTATTCATATGGGTCTCAATATAGTTTCCACTTACTTGTTTATTTTGTAAATTTTGGCAAATTACTTAATTGTTCTATTTCTATTTCTTCATTTTATCATGATAATATTATTTCATATTTACCCATGGGCATTAGAGGTAATTTAGTTAAAATGTGCTCAAAATTTCTAAGTCGATAATAGGTACTTAGTGTATATGCTATAAAATACTAGTTTTACTTCTAACACTATTCCCATTCTCCCTCAGAGGACAGATTTAATTCACAAAACATCAGCAATAGTCTAATATCACTTTAAGTTATAAAACAACTACTGCTCATGGTGGCAGATGCCTATAATCCCAGCACTTGGAAAGCTGAGGCAGGAGGATTACCAAGAGTTCGAGGCCAGCCTGGGCTACATAAGAGTTCGAGGCCAACCTGAACTAAATAGTGAGACACTCTTCAGCAACAACAACAAAAAAATTATGAAACAACTATAAGTTCTCATGAAATCTGTAAAGTGTTAGTCATCTCAAGCAAATCAGATTTTAATATGTTGAATTAAACCAAGTCTTCATAGGTAGAGGATACTGTTAAGAAGCCTAGCCAGTTGGCTTTGCTGTGATTTGCTGTGAGTACTTGGACAGTCCACTTAGACTCCCTTTGTCAAATTAGGATGCTTGAACTGAAGCTTTGGTATTTTCTCTGAGAGCTGAGACACACAGCAGCGTTTCTAGTAGAGGAAGCCGTGCAGCACATTGTTCTAGAGCTTGAGTTGTGCTCTTATTTTTGTTTATCAGTGATCAACAATGTGATCTTGGACCTCCTGTTTGACCAGCACTTTAATTTTCCTTGTCTGAATAATGAGTGTAAGGGACCAACCTCGAAGTATTATTGTGAAGATGAAATAAGAGGACACATGGATCATGTTTAGTAGAGGCCACACACAATTCAGGCATTCAGAACTCACAATTCACACATTTAGAATATGCTCAGTAATTTTTTAAAAAATTATAGAGATTTTTAATAGAGCTACTATTACTTATAGTAATATATTCTTTTAAAACCTTTTTTAGAGTGGCTAAATTCTTAGCCGTTTCTCAGAATACTCTATGCCACAAAAGTACTAGGTTAGGCCATTATAGCAGTAATTCCTTGAAAATGGTATAGATTTGTTTATTGAAAAACCGAGTTAAAATTTTCCTACAACATGATTGGTAAGTAAAATGGACTTACATTAATAACATTAATCTGGAAAATGCAGCATTCCTGCCAGAAAAGAAATGGGCCTCCTACCAATAGAAGAATGAAGCTTGGCTTACTTAGGTGCTCAGGGGGATGTTAGAATTTCTAGGACCAAAGATATCAACGTGCCAGGAGGCTTTGGGTGCGCGTGGGGAACCGCAGCTGAGATGAGTCCCAGGGCCTGGCATCCCCAGGATTTAGGCAGAGACTGAAGAGTTACACTGGCGTTGGTCTGACCTTTGCAGGTGTGTGGAGGGCTCTGTCAGTGGGGGTGTGTTACATCAGTAAAATCTTGAGAAGACACATATCACTTAAAAGATTACCACAATATTACCAAAATAGTAATAAATACTATTGATTGAAAGCCTCCTATGTCAAAAACTCCTCTGAAAGTAATGTGGACACAGTAATACAATGCAGTGTGTACTCTCTGGCTTGGAGAGTTCTTTTCATTTTGGCTGCTTGTTTTATTTCTTAACATGATGAGTTTTGGGGAGCATTTTGATAAACTCTGTGCAATATTTGAGCATTATTATTGATGTCCAGAGGGATCATTTATCAAAAAAAATACATAATGAATAAATGAATAAATTATGAGAACTATCTTGAGTAATTACCATTTCTCTGCAGATGAGATACTTCACATGAAAATTCTCTGTAGGCAGCAGTGCTTTTTAAATTGATTTCAAAATATTTCACTAAAAATGTTCTCATATTTTACTGCAACTGCTTGGGTCTCCTTTTGCAGGTTATTCCTGTTATTCATAGACTACAGTTGATTGATGATGCCTTTTCATTATCTAAGTGAGTATGTTCTCTTTGCTCATGGTTTTACAGTACATGTTGAGAATTTTATAAAAATAATATATTCTGGGATGGGGATATAGCTCAGCGGCACAAGCGCCTGCCTCCCTAGTGCAAGGTTGTGAGTTTGATCCCCAGTACCAACAATAAATAAATAAATATAAATATATATATATAAATATCTTTACTAGTATGAATTTGATTGTTTCATATATACAGGCCCTAGCTGATTAAGATTATGATCAAATTCTTTGTCCTAGTAGAATTTTATAACATAAGATTTGCTGAAAATAGGCCATTACTTGAGATTTCGAAGTGGTGGTAGGTATAACTTTAATGATGATGTCATTACAGATATTGTTTTTATATATATTAGATTTATTCAGTATAAGCTATGCTGCTAAATATTTAACCAGGTAAATTAATATGTGTTTGGGATTTAAGTTTTCAGGCAATAAAGTTAAGGAGTGTATATAGAAAATCGCTGTGTTCTCTCCTTGTCTGGCCTATCATACTTCTTGGGTGTAGATCACATCTGCTTTTTCGTTCTGTGACCTGTAGCAAGTCCCTTGCTCAGTGCTTTGCAGAAACTCTTCTCTGCGATCTACATGTCATTGGTACTGTGGACCACTTCCTCCTAATAATGTCTTTTTTGACTTCCTGAACCCCAGTATATAAACTCTGTTCTCATGTCTGACTCTTCTTATTGCTTTGAACCCTTTTAAGACCAGCCATCGCTGTGTTATTTTCTTCTGTCTTTTTAAAAAATAACTCACTATTCTTATTACTTCAGTTACCATTTTATTATGCACATGCCAAGCATACATAAAATGCTCAGAAAATATTCTAAATCAATGCCTCTAAGCCAATTGTATGTTTATCCTATAGTCATTTAAATTCAGTACATAAACTCTGAACTTTAGTTCTGTCTTGCAGTTGCTCTTGTCACCATTTCTCTCTGTATGTCAGGAGTATCTCTATTCTTCCCATCACCCAAATCTGAAACCTCAGAAATATTGCTGTCTCTTTTCTTCCCTCCATCTCTCATGCTAAGGAAGTATCTTTTTGATTCTAACCTTGGTATTTGCACTACTTTCATGCTAAGCCAAGTTTTCACATTTTTTTCCTAGCCTATTGCATTAGACGGTGGTGCCCTTTTGTTTTTTAAATTTACATTCTGTTTTCTTCAGCAATGTGGAAAAACAATTAGCCATTAACTGCATTGTGTTACCATAGTTGCTAACTACCTGTCTTCCCCACCAAACCTAAACTATTCATTCTGATACTCGGGAGCTCCATGAGTTTACAACACTTCACCTGCTAGCCTGCGCCTGTCTCTGCCTGTGAGATCGGGGAGATCTGCATGCCCTGTCTCTGCCTGTGAGATCGGGGAGATCTGTATGCCCTGTCTCTGCCTGTGAGATCGGGGAGATCTGTATGCCCACCGTACAAACTCCTGCTTCACTTTTTGGTGCGGAGCTGCCTCCTTTATCTATCCATTCTAAATCCTACTCATCTTTCAGTTGTCTTCTCAAGTTCTTCCTCCTTGAGTCCTTTCCTGACTTTTTCCCCTTTCTCCTGACTTTTTTAGGTATTTGTTTTCCTTCTTTGCTAATATTTAGTATTCGTGGCCTTTTGTGGGACTTTGCATGAACATCTTCTAATACTAAGTTTAAACTCCTTACTAAGGCTGTTAAGGCCAGGCAAATGTACTAGTATGTGTACTTCCAAGCAGCTGGCAGACAATTAGAGAATGGTTTTTAATTCATACTTGCTGAATGGAAGTTATACTCTCATAAGAATGCATATCAAAGGCACAATATTCTGTCACTCGATAATCAGTCCAACATTGAGCCTAGATTTCCTGTGGCTTCTAGTTGGTCCTAAATTGGAATTGGAAGGCTGGCAACATTCTTGAGTTCCATGTCACCAATAAGATGAGACCTTCACCTTCTTGTTTCTTGATTTAGTCACCCACTATATTGCAGTCAGGCATTGAAGCATAGAACAAATACAGAAGGAGTGCAAATCAGTTAGTAGCGCTAGGGTTTTTTGAGCATATTTTTTTTTAAACCAAACAGAAACAACTATATTGAGATTGAAACAGCACTTGATTTAACCAAATACCTTGCTGAAGAAGATGAAATCATAGTCTGGCATGCAGTCTTGGCAAACTTAATAACCAGGGATCTTGTTTCTGATGTGAACTATGATATATATCCACTATTAAAGGTAATTTTGTGCTTTGTTATGTGGTTTTAAAGTAAATAATCTCTTCTTTCCCTATTCTAGCTGGCAGCTATGAGGGAGAGGTTTCCCAAAGTAGACTATCCATTCCATACAACTATTCATTTTCCTAGCAACAGTTACTTGTACTTAGAAGACAATACCTTAGCCATTGACCTGTTCTAGGCGATAAGTATGCGAGAAGTTTGGAACAATACTTCATTTAAAAACAACCCAAAAATTAACAACTTTTTTCTTAAAAGAAGAACAAGTATCACCCAAGCCATAGGTTCACCACCACTGCTTTAGAACGTGTCAGTTATTATTTTTGGAAGTATATATACATATGAAAGTTTTAAGGTAAAATTTGATTTATACTTTTACATTTTTCTATACATTGGAAATGTTTGGGCTGATATTTAATGTTATCAATAACTAATACTTATTGAGTTCTTACTGTGTGTCAGGCAGTGTGCTTACAGACATTATGTTATTTAATATTTGCAGTAACACCATAACATTGCTATTTTTTTTTTTACGAAATGCTTTTATTTGTGTGTGGTGCTGGGGATCAAACCCAGGGCCTTGTACATGCAAGGCAAGAGCTCTACCATTGAGGCACATCTCCAGTTATATGCCACTTTTATACATAAGGGAACTGAACCTAGAGAAGAAAAATACAACAGTGACACATTTAATAACAAATTAACATAATTTCTAAAAAGATATATCCCTTTTCCATATCCTTACAGACAAATAGGATGTAGTGAAAATTCAATGTTGGGAGCCAGAACTAACAGTACATTTTTTGTGTGTGGTTTATAGAAGTATCTATTAAAGAGACTAAAGTCAATATGGAATATTTATGCAACTATAATTCGTGAAAATGTAGCAGCATTGCAAGATGACTATCTAGCTCTGTAAGTATTTTTAAGTAGTGGTAACTGAATAAAATGATTCGCATTAATTGGATGGGCCTTCAAATTCATACAATAAAATCTTAATACCTTTTTATTTTTTGGTCTTTTTGAGACAGGGTCTTGCTAATTCAGTTCAGGCTGGCCTTCAGTTCACTTTGTAGCTTAGGCTGGTATCAAACTGGTAGTGACCCTCCTGCCTCAGCCTCCCAAGTGCTGGGATTACAGGTGTGTGCCACCATATCCAGACAGTTTGTGTGCTGTTTGAGAATAATAACTCTGAGATTGGTGGGCTACTTATATTCTCACAGGAAATAATAACTTGGGGTCTTAATTTACCTACAAGGCACATGGATATACTCACAGTTTATAGTACCAAATTCTTAAAATTTAGACTACTGGTTGAAATTGTAGGTCTTTCTAATGGTAATAGGTTGTGCTAAGCAAAACTACCCTATACTAGTAAAATGAAAAGTATGGCAAGGCTACAGGGAAAACAGTCTCCTCTGACACTATGTGACATACTATGACACATGTATTATGAGGTATCCAGGTGTAGTGGTGAATAATTTTAGCAGCTTTAGAGGCTGAGATAGAGGATAGCAAGTTCAAGTCCAACAGGGGTTGAGGTGGGTTGTCAGTGGTACACATCTGTGACTTTTATATGACCATGATTACGTATTGAAAATTATCTTCCTGTTGGGACTAAACATATTGTTATGACGGTCTGGGAAGGAGTGAAAGGCAACATGTGACTCAGTCCTTCTGTCCATATGACCTGAAGTTTGTACGGAGAGGCTGGACTTCCAGTTATAGGAAGGGTTTTGTGACCAAAAATAGTACAGACATTATAGCTACAACTTGTAATCAATGCTAAGCTCAAATAACCAGACCAAACAAGAAATACAAAATAAACAAAACGTGATTATTCTTTCACAATAGTACCTTTCTGGGAAGATAGAAATTTTAGTGCTAGAAACATCATTAACAGGAAGGATATGGAATGGAATGGACCAGTAGATGGAAGATCATGAGGACTTATCTAGGATGGCATAGGAATAGGCAAACTATGTCAAAGAAAGAGAAGGAAAAACTGTGCTCAATCAGACAGCACATCTATTAACCAGACATATTCACAGCTCTCTTGCATTGGACTGGAGTGGTATATTTTCTGTGGCATCCTGGGCACAGTTCTTCGGGAGAGAGACTGCAATTCCATAGAACTCCAGTTGTTGTGGCCAGTTTGGAGTTGGGTTGCGAGGAACGGGGAGTGGGTGTGTAAATGACCTGGAATTGCCTGGAATTGTCTCCCAGAGCACCTCTGCCCCTAGAAATGCCAAGCGTGTTTATTAGAAGAAGGTCAGGTTTATCTAAGTTGAAACTAGAGGCAACAGAGATTTAGGTTTTGTGCTTTCTGGAAATTTATGACCTGTTTGGCTTCTTTACCTAGTCCCCAAAATTAGAGTGGTAGCAAGACACGCTAAAAGATATTATTAACCTGGATTTATTGCTATTTTTTACTGTATTTTGTCAAATTTATTTTGTTTTGAACCACAGTGTGTACCCCTTTTCAACTGTAAAAACAAACCAGACAAAACAAGCTGCTCTATGGTTTTCCTAGGTGTGTATATAATAGCCAGGAGCAGCAGAGAAAGAAATAGATGCTTAAGCCAAGGAAAACAAATCATAGAAGGAGAAAAACACACTATTTTCTCTCCTTTTCTTGTATAGAGAAAGAATTTTATTTTTAAATGTACCAGACCAGATACTCTAAAGACATCTTTTTTAATCTGTAAGGCAATTTTTGCAAAAGGAAAAAGTAAATTGACCACAGATGTGGACAGGGTGTACACCCATATGTGTTTGAGGGAGATGTTATGGAAGAATGTTTGAAAATAGTCATCCTTTCATGAAATACACATTCATGGAAGCAGAGTAAATTAACCTGATAATGCAAAATGCAATGCTTTTCACTGTCTTTTCCTTCAAGAATATCGCTAGAAAAACTTTTTGCAACTGCATGTGGGCTCGATCTTGAAGATTGTCTTCAGCTGTCAAGAGAACTCTTCAGAAAATGGATGAACCACCCAGAGAAGGAGTAAGAGCGATATTCTTGTCTCCCTTGTCTTGGTCCTATTAGCATGGGCAGTTTCTCTGCCTTTTTGACAGTTTCACAGTGTGAGTGGTCATTTTGCTTTCACCTCATTAACCTCTTTCACTTCTTCTTAACTAATTTTTTAAAAGATGATTGTCTACAGGTCTGAGCATAACAATAAGATTAGAATTTATATAGTGCATTGTCACTAGTCATCACTCATTGCCAGTGTGTCTCTCAACCACACCGAACTCTGTGCTTGTTTTATGTTTTTTATGATTATTTATTAATGTTATATATATGAACATATCAGAAGAGTATCTTATTTCTCTGTTTCTCTCTGAGTTTTCAGCCTCATTGAGAGTGGAGACTATGATTCTATTGTTTTGGCTTTACCTCTAATATACCACCTGAGATGGACTCAGAAAATGTGATTATGAGATAATGACCAGTCTGTTCTGCGTTAGTCTAACTCACTTCTCTCTGAAAACTAAGATTAGCTTCTAAGCTAATTGGATGATCTCTTCTCAAGGCATTAATGCTAATATAGTTCACACAAGTTCATTTGTAGATCTTTGCTTTTGACTTTTATATCTAAGATCTCAGTCTTTTTCTCCATTTATACTTCTAAATATATGACAACCTGGATAAATTAACTATTAAAACAAATACCATTGCATGTTATCTTACAGAATACCTTATCCGATTAAAAATGTAATTTTGTGTTATGGTGTTGCCTTGGGAAGTGATAAAGAATGGGATTTTCTGTTAAACGTCTACACTAATACAACACAAGAAGAGGAAAGAATTCGACTTGCTTATGCAATGAGCTGCAGTAAAGACCCATGGATACTTAACAGGTAATTATAGTCAACGTAATTTGAAAGTTACTGGGGGAAGATTATAATTTATATACCACAGGGAGAAAAGTTGAACATGTTAACAGAGGTAAAACAAATGTGTATTTGTGCATTACTGTCTTAGAACCTTGAGATTTCAATCCATTTATTTGACTCTATATTGGATTCTTAAAACTTACTATTTGCGAATACACTTCTGCAGATATATGGACTATGCCATCACTGGATCTCCGTTCACTTTTAATGAAACAAACGTAATAGAAGCTGTGGCAGCATCTGAAGTCGGCCGATACGTTGCAAAGGACTTTTTAGTCGACAACTGGCAAGCTGTGAGTAAAAGGTAAGGAGGCCGAGATCTCTACGTCCTTTAGATCACTGGTTTTTGATAGAAGTCCAGCTGTAGTCTGGCTAGGTCACAACAGTCCTTTGTAATGGCTAGAAAAGTTATGATAGCTTCTGCATTTTGTCTCATTACCAACCAGGAAGAGGTCACTTACCGTCAATTTGGCTTCTGTGAAAAAGTGTATTCATTTAATTTGCATATACTTCAGTTTCACCATCATGTCCACAATGAAGTTTAACTTAAGGGGCACGCATTTGAGCAAGTCATTTTTTCTGGTATGAGTTACACCATCCATTGATTTGTTCATTGACATTACCACATTGTAAAGAAACAGTGCTGGTGCCTTGGTCTAGATGCTGCTAATGTATAAATTTATCTTTTGGCAGATTCTCTTTATATATCTAAATCCTATATTCTTGTGCTTTTAACATTTTTTACCTTTTGAGACGAACTCTTCTTGTTTCCTAGCTCCTCTGTTCAGTGAAACACATATTAGCATATAATAAAACAGCACGACCTTATTGGCTGTCTGTCTAGAATATTGCTTCACCACACAATCTTAAAATCCTACAATTAATGCGTGCAAGAAGTAGGCTTAGAAGATGCTGTTGAAGATTTAACAGATACAAAGCAGCCGACAGTTATGTTCAAAGCATGTGAAAAGTTGAAAGATACTTTTTATAAATAAGTTTATCCTTTTGGAATAGTAAGTATATTTAGAGTATAAATAAGAATACAGATTTGGTTCTCTTACAGAGTAAATTATTGGAATATTTTACTATTGTAAACATTTATTGAACATCTTTAAAACCCCCAAAGAGGTGATTTTGAATCAGAACAATTGAAATGTGTAAATAAAAACTTAGTCTGTAGCTCATCAGTGGAACGCACAGACTTACACTCACACCATGAAAATACTGTCTTTTCCCCCCTGTTTCAGATTATCTGTCATTCTTGGCTCATTTCTGTAGAAGACCATATACATTCCTCATGTTTCCTGGGATCTCTCAAACTTGGGGGGTAAATTATGTCTTCTATCTTTATTTAAATCACTAAAGGTAATCTCCGTCTTCCTCAATCCTACTTCCCAATAGGAATTTGGGAGATGAATGTTAAATAAGAATTATTTACACAAGTCGCCCTACTGTATGAGATTTCAGACACTTGACCCTCATAGGGCTGTCTGTGAGTCTCTGTTCACTGTCCTGTCTGGGAACAAAAGTTCTCTGTCCCCATACCCTCTCTGGGCCTCACAGGTCTGACTTTTTCTGGTCTGTGAAGCCATTTGGCCTCCTGTTGCCTTGGTCATCTCGGTCAATCACTCACTTCAGCTACAAGTCTTTGATTCTTCGAGAATCTCCTGTTGACCTCTCTAATAGCAATTTTGGAATTAAATGTGGACAGAATAGCTCCTTTAAGAAATAGGTCATGATTTGCCTCAGGACCTAGATTGTCATCACCATAGGCTGTTGCTTCTGTTTCTTCTGATGCACTAGTGGGCTCTGAGATGATGCGGGTTCACAGTTAGTTCCCGGGATTAATAGTTAGTAGTACCCACCACACATGTGCTTACACGACTGAGTGTTAGCAGTCCCAGGTTGTCCTGGGTCTAAATGAGGAGGTGCTTGACAGCCCCAAGAAATGTCCACACATAGACTGGTGATCCGAGCACAAACCAGAAATTTCATATTTGGCAAAGGTTCAAAATCATGGTGTGGCTCATCAGCCAGCCTATTTACCCCTTTAAAACCAAAATTTGCTACAGTAAGAAAGACTGTACCTTTCACCGGATTTTACCCAGTGAAAGTTACATAGAATCATGTAAGGCTGCACTGCCAATACACTAGCCAGTAGCTGACATGTGGATATTCAAATGTAAATTAACGTTAATTAAAGTTAAATAAGATTTAAAATTCAGTTCCTCAGGTCAGATAGTGTGTGGATACCAGCACTCTGGGACACTGGGGCTGGAGGATTTCAAGTTTGAGCCCAGCCTGCACAATTCACTGACTTAGAAAAACCCTGTCTCAAAGTAAAGAGCTAGAGATACATCTCAATATGAAGACCCTAGGTTCAATCCCTAATACTGAAAAAAAAGTTCAGCTCCTTAGTTGCACTATTTTAAGTGCTGGTTGTGCCAGTGGCTACCATATTAGATAGCTTAAAGAGTATTTCTGTCATTGGGCAGGACTGATGTAAAGAAGAAACCAGTCCCTCAATTGATTTTTCCTGTCCTCTTATACTGTGCATGGCACACAAGCAAATGGATTTAACCCACTTACACAACCCACCTGAGGCGCTGTGTGAGGATAGGACAGCTGTCCTAGCCTTCTGTGATGTAGTCCTGTATTTATAACTACTCAGCCCTTTAATTCATTAGACTAGAAATTAAGTGATAAGGGCACAATTCTAATGCAATAGACATCTTCTTAACAGTTAGAGGATTATCAGCTCATTCATTGAGCCAAACGTATCACAGTAATGTGAACCACAGGAGAAAGTGGGTGCAGAGTACACAGAACTTTTTTGAATATTCCTACAACTTTTTCTGTAAGCCTGAAGCTATTTAAACAGTGAGAAGATACACTGCTCCTGTGCTCCGTGATAAGTGTGTTAATGATGAGAATGACTGCTCTTAATATAAGTAACCTTAAGTGTTTATATTTGCATTCTGCAACAGAATATTTTTAAAGAACTAGAAAATGTTGACAACATTCTACTGAGGCTTAAATTCTGTTCTTTGAAAAGTTTGTTTTCTAGTGATTTATTTGAATTCTCTGCATAACTGCATTTAATAAGAGCATGCAAATAATTTCTTTACATAAAACTCACAGAGTCTTATGTCCAAGAATGCCCTAGAATTATAAATGAATGCATATTTTAAACCATGGCTTGAATATCTTTATCTTTCTCCCAAGAAAACATTGTATACTACCTAAACAGTATGTATTCTACTCATATACAATAGATGCTTACATTGAATATATTGGTTTTTAGAATTTAATTTTTAAAGAGTCTTATGCAATTTTGCTAATGGTTTTATTGGGAAAAAGTATTTGTGAATTGTTAAAATAAAAGTTCAATTTCATAATTAAAATGTAAACACTTAAAATGTCACAGGAATGTTTTCTTAGTTTTTGTTATGTCAGAATATTTAAATGTCACTTATTAAAGTTATATTTGACATGAATATTTTAGTGTTGTCAGTCTTCATGTAACAATGAAGATAGTATAAAAATATAAGTGAAAATAGCTTATGCCATTAAATTTTATATTAACTGTGTAAAAAGTATTTATACTGAATTTTCTAAACTGTGACTAACCACTACCAAGTAAATACTTAGTATTTCCCAGTGTTTTGCTGTGTTACTCATGGAAGCAGTCAGTCAACAAAAGAGAAATAGTCCATGCAGTTTCAAACTGTCTGTTCTAACCTCCATTTTTGTAAACTTGCAATATATTTTATCATCACAAAGTCTCCAAGAAGTCCTGTAAAAAGAAATTTAAAGTTTGCCATGCATTTTGGGAGCCTTTCTTCACAGTCCTTGTGATCTCCATCTTGGGGTATGCTAATCGCAACAAAGTATCATTTTTGCCAGTAGATCACCTGGTCCAGAAGAAAGACATAAAAGACGCACAATTTTCTAATCCTATGGTCTGGATCTAGAATGGAAACATCTATTATTTGCCTACTAGTTGACATTTAGGCTTTGTTTTCCTCTTCTATAAAATGACAGGGGTTGATTTTGATAATTTTTCAAAGTTCTTTCTGATAACAAAGTATTATAAGGTACAGTTTAAGTCATTGCTGGGGATGTAAAGTGACGAGGACACAGAGTCCAATTTAGTCCAATTTAGTGCTATTTAAATAGCGTGCTTATATACACAATAATTACAATTTTATATCTACATGAAATATCACCAATTAATAGCCAAGACCTAGCAGTCAGGTGTTGGAGCTGACAGTATTATAAATAGTGGACTGTGGACCTTTCCTCACCTCAATCAGGCCTACAATTCTTCCCCGAAGCCTAACCTAGAAACATGTTGAAATATTTGATTGAGTAAAACAACTTGTGTCTTGGTCTTGCTCCACACTCCCAGAAGCAGCCACTCTGCTGTGGGGAATTTAATTAATTTTGGAACCAAAAATGATCTTTTGAGTGCGAACTCCAATGAAGGAAACTCCACTGGCCATAAAGATAGCTTTCTGGTTACAGGAAAGTCAGTATGTGCATGCAGCTGTGGATGGAGCCTATGAAAGAATGTGAACAAGAGTGAAGCAGCAGTATTTTATGACGTTTTATTGATGTGGCAGGAAGCAGTATTTGTGCCCTAAACCATGTGTGTTGTGTTCTTCACAGTCTACAGGAAAATTATATTATCTGAACATCTAATTCAAAGCACAATCAATTTAAACTTAACTGGTCCAAAGTGAATCTTACCCTCTTCTTCACCATGATTTCTTCCACTTGTTGTGTACCCTACAGGCTTACGCTATTCTGGTGATTTCAGATGGGGAGCACAGAGGTGGAAAGATTAAACAGGAGCATAGGCAAAAACAGGAGCATAACAGGAGGCGTTATCACAGTGCAGTGCCCTAGCCCTCCCTGCAGAGTCTGTGCTCAGGGCCTGGCCTTCGGGTCCCCAGGCTTGCCTAGGCACTGTGCTCCCACAGAGGGGCAGACCTGACAGAGACAGGGTGGCTGGAGAGAAGAACCATGTGAAGTCAGACTAGAGCGCCCGAATGACTGTGCCTGTGCTAGCACTGGATGTCGCCGTCGTCTTAAGTAGGATAATACATTGACACGTACTGGCACCTGCCCTTATATTATTAGAATGCATTTGAATACAGAAGGGGATAACTACGTGTAATGTATATATTTTTGTTCTGGAATATTGCAAGACAGTGTGATATAACACTGTCTTACCCAAGAACAACTCCTCTTGCAGTTGAGGTTAGGAAGGAGTGGAGACTGTCAGGTACTTTAGTATGCACCTCCACAGGCGATGTCTGCATTTTTAGAATACTGCTTCTAAATATATCTTGTCTTTATTTTCACAATGGATGAGTTTCACCAGGTAACTTTCAATGCAGCCCTGCCTCTCAAGGCAACCTGTTTCTTGTATTTGATGAGAAATCACATGTCAAGCACATTAGGCGGTTTCCTTTGCTTCATACTTTGTTTTTAAGGTTGGGACTCAACCTTATGTCATCTCACAGGCTTTTTCTACTTGACTGGACTGCTGAGACTGGAGAGCAGACAGACACTTCTAGTCCCCATACGCACAGGTCTCCTGCCTCCTCAAATAGCCACGGCTTTCCTTGATGCTGGGAACTTACAAAACACAACTTTATCTTCTTTCGTTTTTATTTGTTCATGTGTCAAAATTAACTCCTCTTACTTTCAATTTCAAGTATGCTTTTTAGAAATAATTCAACTTGTATTAACTACTAAGGCAATTCAAATATTTAACCATTTCTTCTTCTGCCCATTATAATAAACCTCTTTTAATTTTTCTTTCTTTTTGAATGCATCCCAAAGTCCCTTATTTACTTTTTAACTGCAGCAACGCCTTGGAGAGGTATGTATGTGTTCCTTTTCCACAGCAACACCTCACCACTTTTGTCAGATGATTCTTGGATATTTGCGGACATTGAACTAAACGGGGACTTTCAGTTACTGGAGGCAGCTCAGGTAGCTATGATACTGAGCCTGTGGTTATTCTGAAACTATCAGAAAACAGAGATCTTCTCCCCCAAAACACATGCAAATTCAGCCTTCTAAATACACTGCAGGATGTCTTAATGAATGGTTCTGAAATTGATCCTGCATTATTGTTTTTTGAGAGACATAATCTCATGTTTATTTACTGCCTTGTAAATTTTCTTGAGACACAAAACTGTGTCTATGTTCTAGCTACCTCATTTAAAAAATGTTTTTTTAAAAAAAGTATTATATTTAAATAAAACTTTAAAAAATTATGTTATACAAATCAGTACTTAACTAGAAATATTTGTTTAGTAATAGAATTTTCCTTAAAATAGATTTTTTATTGAACAATGAACTTAAACTAATTGCTTTTGCTTAGATTTAGAAAATAGAAATTAATAGGGACTGCATATTTAGCATTTTTTCCTGCTGCATAACATACACTGTAATTTTGCAAAATAATTTTGACACCTGATTAGCTTTGCATTGTTTTGTAGGTATGGAGCACAGTCACTGATTACTCTAATATATATAATAGGGAGAACCATAAGTACAGATCTACAGATCATGAAGGTAAGAACCTTACATATTGTGGAATATAATGACAATTTAGAAAGTACTTCTCATGTAACTTGGACTAAAATTAAAATCCATGTGTTTGTTTGAATTATTCCCCTCCGTGCTTCCTTTGGTCCTCCCATTGCTGAGGAAGAGGTGTCTAACTAAACAGACTGCTCTGTGTGTGGAGGTTGGACTGCATCCTTTTGCCTGCATCCCTTCGGTGGCCCAAGTGCCCTCTACTGGGCTGCTCTCCCCCCGTCTAAGTCTTCACATTGGTGCCAGGCATTGCCCAGTTCAGAAGCTTCTGCAGCTTCTTATAGTTTCCAGAAAAGGAGTTTTGATTCACACCTGAAGCCCTTTAAGATCTGGTCTCTGTCTTACTGTCATTCAGATTTGCCACCTCTCCCTAGCGTGTCTAGAGCCAGAGAGACTGATGGAGTCCCTAACACTTTTTCTCTAGCTCTGTGTATCCTGTGGGGCTTCTGTTAATTGCCCACGTTGCTCATGCTCTAGATTTTGGAAACTGCACCTTCTGTCTGTGGTACCGTACCCCTCCCTCTTATTGGCTGGGTAATTCTCAGCCCCCTATTTGAGGAGATTTTTAGTACATGGATTAATGTACTTTCTTCCTCCATGCCCCCAAAGCATCCTATCAATACCTTTATCATAGTATGTACCACATTGTACTGTACTGAGTGTGCAGATATTCTGTCCTGCGAGCTGTCATGAACTCCTTGAGGAATGACGCTGTATCAGCCATGTTTATATATTAGAATAAGGCAGGGCTTGTTGTTTCCTCTATTTACTTCCCTGTGAGCTGAAATCCTTTTTAAATGGGCTTCACACAGAAGCAAGCACATAATCTCAAGGTGATTATGTTGAGCAAGAGAAACCAGTCACATTCTGGGAAATGAAAACTAATCTAGAGTGATGAGAGCCAGTTTTGTTACTTTTCCTTAATACATAAATGAATAAGGCTTGTATGAATTTAGCAATCCTCAAAGTTCCAACACTCTACAGTCGCAGTTGTTTTTAACGCAAAAACAGATTTAGCAGAGATTATTGCAATTTTGAAAACAAATAAACTATAACAGATACACGCTTAACAATATGTCAGTGTCCAACAGTCTTACTAGATCACATTGATTCAAAAGACGATGGCTAAATAACTGCTAAAATGGCGAGGTATAAAGGGGTCCTCTGAGTCCCTTGTCCCTACCCACCCTTCCAGCTCCTATGCACCCTCCACAGCTCTGGCTCTGGTCCTTTTGGTTTGCCCTGTTGGAAGTCTGGCCTCACTCACGCCCTTAGGCACACATGGAGTTTCCCTAAGGCCCCACAGCTCCCATTTCCCTGCCACCACAGCAGCAGCCCCATCACAGACACGTCATCTATGGCACAGAGCTGTGGGCATGTGGCTCCCGCCTCCTGGCAGGTGTGGGCAGGGAAGGCAGGAGCAAGAGGCTTGTTCCTAGCTCTGTGACCTACGTCCTCCTAGAACTTTACTTTTACATTGTGATTAGGCTTAGAGCCCTGTTATTGTTAGTTTCAAGTGCGTCAGGGTTTACATGAGTGTTTGTGATGTGCTGTGGGTACACTGTTACGTGCTGTGTTCCAGCTATGGCACTGGTGCAGAAATAGGCTTTTGGAGCGTAACTCATTGTTTAGTTGGAGGCTGGCTTATACATAATGTTGTGGCAAATGTTCCAATAGCTGAATGCTTAACAGTGACAACTGAGCCAGTGGGTAAATTCACTGTCAAAATATACTTTTTAAAAAATTTAACTGATATATAAAAATTATACATATTTATGGGATACCCTGTGATATTTCAATGTATGTATACATTGTGAAATGTTCAGATCAGGACACACTCATATATCTTCTCATTGCCTTCATCATTTTACTTCTTTCTTGTGAAAACATTCAAAATCCCTTCATCTAACTTTTAAAAACCCATATATTATCATCATTTATAGCCATTGTGCACTAGAACACCAGAGCTTGTGTGCTAGATTACCAGGGCTTCTTTCATCCTTCTCAGAAGTGCACTTTGCATATATTTTCTCCACTGTGTAGGTTCTCTCTTTATATACTTGATCACTTGCTCTGTAAAAGCTTCTTAGTTTGATGAAATGCCATTTTTGGACTTTTGCTTTTTCGCCCCTATGAAACCCTTGACTATTCCAATATCCTGAAGCATTTATCTTGTGTTTTCTTCTAGTAGTTTCATAGTTCTAAGACTTATATATAGGCTTTTAATCCATTTTGAGTTGATTTTTGTATGTGACAGCCAGGGGTCTAGTTTCATTCTTCTTCTTATACTTATCCATTTTCCTAGTACCATTTATGGAAAAGACAGTCCTCCCTACGATGTATGTTGTTAGCACCTTTGTCCAAGATCTATTGGCTGTAAATGTGTGGGTTTATTTCGAGGTTCTCTGTTCTGTTCCCTTGGTCTGTGTATTTTTATGCTAATATGGTATCATGCTGTTTTTATCACTACAACTTTACATTTTGATGGTAGATACTATAATGCTTCCTGCCTTGTTCATTTTGCTTAAGACTGCTTTGGCTATTTGGGATTTCTGTATTTCTATACAAATTTTAGAATTTTTTTCTACTTTTGCAAGGAATGTCATTGACATTTTGATAAGGTACTGTACTGGATCTTTAGCTTATTTTGGATACTATGGGAATTTTCCCAGTATTGATTCTTCTGAGCCATGAATATGGAATATTTATTTATTTTGTATCTTTATTTTCATCCGTGTTTTAATTTTTTCCTTATAGACCTCTTTCTCTGCTTTGGTTAAAAGATTTCCTAGTTTTTTGTAGCTACTGAAAATAGGCGTTTCCTGATTTTTTTCAGTATAGTGACACTATTATTGTTATTTTTTGTACCAGGAACCAAACTCAAGACCTTGGGCTTGCCATGTAGGTGCTTGTGCCACTGAGCTATATCTCTGTCCCCTTATATATTGACTTTTGTATCCTGCAACTTTGCTAAGTTTATTTGTTCTGATAGTTTTTTTAAATGGAATCGTTGGGGTTTTCTAAATATAAGACCATGGCCTTTGCAAATAGAGACAATTAAGCTAAAATACTCAGAGACATGTTCTTATTCTTGCTTATGGACCTTCCACTCATATTTAATTCTTTTGAGCGGGTGTGGTCTCCATCACACTGTCTGAGTCACAGACTTCCCAGGGACACAGCCTAGGAATATAGGTTCCTGCTCAGCCCAAGCACCCTCATTCCTTAGCGAGAATATTACATTATGTATGAACAGAACATTATGTAAGAGGTTGACTGCACTGAAGAAATGTCTCTCTGTCCTTCCAGCTGCAGCAGTTTTTCGGTACCATGTTGGAGGAGCACCAGAGGATTTCAGTTCATGCCAAATTACAGACCATAAAGAATGAAAATCTCAAAAGCAAAAAGCAAAGTGCCAGGATAGCTGAGTGGCTTCGGAAAAACATATAGCTCATGGCTACATCCTGCACACCTCTTACATATTATAATCTTTTTTTGCTCATGGTTTTTTCCCCAGTTCTTTGTGAGTCTGGAGAACTGCCTGCTTTCTTTGTATTTCAGCCACATTCAGGACTCAGGGTCTTGTTCTTCCTGTATCATGATGTTTGGCCCTGAGGCTGAGTGACTGATGAGGACTTAGTCAAAACTGCTGGATTTCCGAGGAACATTACACTTCACATTGGGCAATAAACCCACGGAATTTTCTTTAAATACTGTGTAAAAAGAAATTTACCCAAGAAAGTCTTTCTAATTCTGTTGTGAAGACTGCAGAATATTAAATCATTGCCATTAATGAAGAGCACATTCTTTTCTGAGGAAAATACAAACTCGTAATACTCTAGGGTTTATTTAGTTCAGTGTTGAAAGAATAATGAGAACACAACGTAACAGTGTAAAGTAATAGAAACCAGAAAAATAATATTCACTAGAAGATGCAAAAGCCAAAGAAAAGCAAGTTTCAAAGAAGAAAAATAAACAATTTTATGAGCCATATTAAGTGCCTTAAAAATAAGAAATGTACCATTTTTCTCTCCTATGGAATTTACTATGTTGAATGTATTTTGCAGGTATGAATTTTACGAAATTATGAAATGATTGTGGGATTCGTGAAATGCCACAGGCGTCACTGCTGTGGAGGTCACTGTGGGATGAAGCCTCTCACGGAGCTTTTGAGTGTTTAAAGGCAGGTAGACTCTGCCAGCCAAAGCTTAGAAGAAAAAATAATACTGTCAAACAACAGTGCTAATGATGAGCTAATCTTAGAGGCAGAGGGAAATCTTCAAATGAAGGTAAATAGAAATAAAAGGTTAACACAAGCATAGTCCTTACAGGTTTGCACTCAGGGGATTAAATGTGAAATGTAGTTTCCCATGAACAAATTGAATCTACTTGTAATGTGGATCGATTCATCAGCTGAAATGTATAGAATTAGTTAAATTTTGTCACGTTTGATTAAAACAGGACCACTGAGAGAAATCATTCCTACTCTAGAATTTGTATATACAGTTAAATCCTTCCTTTTATTTCTTTACATTTTGCTTTGGGTTTTTTGTTTGTTTGTTTGTTTGTTTTTGGTTTGTTTTTTTGAGACAGGGTCTTGCCATGTAGTTCAGGCTGACGTTGAACTTGCGTATGTGTCCCAGGCTGACCTCCAACTCCCTGTGAGCCTCCTGCCTCAGCCTCTCAAGGGCTGGGATTACAGACATGTGTCACTATGCCCAACTTGTGCTTCGTTTTTGTAGAATAGGAGTTAAAACTGCACATCTCCTATCTACCTCAGGATAGTATTGTGAAGAGTAAAGAATATGCAATCAGTTAAAAATCTTTGAAGACGTTATATAAGCTCAAAGCAAAGTGACCTAAGGCTTTTTTCCTATTTTTTGTATAAGTTACATCAGCTATGAATGAAAGTATGAGACAAATTCACTTCTACATTTCCCTCACACAGGGATGCTCCTTCAGCGTCAGTGGGAACCTGCAAACTTCACTACTTGGCAAAACAAAGGACAGTCTACTCTGACTTGGCCATAGGTCATAGGTCAGATGTCAGAGGATGCTGTCTTTAAAGTTAGCAATGTAAATTTTCATCAATGAAATATCTCCATGCCTTCAATTTGTTATGTGTATGAGATTTCCTGCTTTTTCTTTCACAATGCATCCTGCAGTGGCATATTGCCTCAGCCTCACCTTTCACTAACTTTGTCTTCATCTGTCCTCTCCACTGCTTTTCCCTTCTTTATCTCCCTTCCTTCTAGTCCTAGTCCCTCTCTTTGTCCCTTAGCTTCCCATGTATTCCCTTTCCCCCTGCCTGGTAACCTCTGCCTTCCCTGTCTGGCATCTTCTCCACTCTCCTTTGTCTCTGACTCCACCTTGTTGTGGGGTCACCAAGTGCCCTTTGCAGTTGACACCTTGGGCTGTGTGGGCTGTGATGCCTGGTACCAGGAAGTACCGGGAACTGCCTGGCTGGCTGACAAAGGCAGCAGGAAGCCCCCTTCAACCCATTTGTTGGAAACTGCAGTCTGGTTTATATCTTAGCTTCTTGGTGGTTAAACAGTGTTGAAGGTGCTTTTCCCAAATCAAATGCACAAATATTTAATAACCATTCCTCAAAATACAAAGAATTGTAAACACATTTTTAGAAACTTGGATGAAACTTTTTATTCCAGATAAGCAGTACTTCTTCTTATACCTTACTGTATATGCTTGTTGTAAATGTAAATAATTACTGACTAATTGCCATGGTGGTAGCACTGAAGCAGTACAAGTGAGGGAATAATACCAAGGTATATTTGTCCAAATAGAATAAATACTTTATTACAATAAAACCAGCAAATCTATTAGCACTCCAACTATAAACAGCTTCCCTGACCCAATCCTAAAAACAGTTAATAAAGTATATAACACAATCATGATTTTTAAAAAATTAAGCCATTAGAAGTCAGTTTTCCTCAAAATCTGCTTCATTTCTCCTCAAACACACTCAGATCCTGATATCAAACACAAGAGCAAATGGCTTAGTCTGATGTTCATAATCAATTGTAATTTAGGTCTCTGAGAAAAATCTGTACAGCAATGTATGAAAGAATGAAAGAAGAAGGACAATATGATTTCTCTTAGCTTATTTTCTTAAGAAAGCTCTTCTTGGGTGGGGAATATAGCTCAGCAGCACAAGTGCCTGCCTGGCAAGCACAAGGTCTTGAGTTTGATTACTGGTATCAGAAGGAAAAAGAAAAAGAAAAAAGAAAGAAAGAAAAAGAAAAGAAAACTCTCGTAGTTACTTCTCCTGTTGACTCACCATTTGCACTAACGAATGCTAACCTATTCCCCACCCAAACTGTGTAAAGCAAAGCCTGAATGGGGACTTACAAGTAAATATAATTGCTTCTCCTGCATGACCAACTGTGTAGCATAGCAGCATTTAAAACTATATGAATAGTGCCTGTAACTCATTTTTCCCTCCAATGCAACCAGATTCAGCAAACATAATCTTTACAACACATGTTTATGAGTATTTGGACTCTTTTTCTTAAATCGGCCATAAGGACGAAAGAGGACCAGACAGATATCTGCACCCATGGGAACCAAGGTGGGGTGCTTGTGGCCTGTGACCTGAAGTGGGCTTGAGAGCTTGGCTGTGGTGAAGCAGCTCACTCAGAGGGAATGAGCACACAGAAGACGCTGGAGCCCCAGCAGGGAGAAGATAGCGACCACGTGGCAGGGTAGTGCGATTACGACATGGGGAGCCGGAACCAAGCAAGGCAGGCAGGACTTCAGGGACATGGGCTTTGAGCTCTGGGGCAACCCAATGGGGAGACCAGCTTCAGAAGGTTAAAATATGCAGAGTGTGGGGAGGAGGTGGCCTAGCAATGAGGTGTTAGAAACTGAGGAAGATGAGGGGATGCAGCGACACCGTCTGCATCAGGAGGGGAGAAGCAGAGATGACAGCTTGGTTAGCAAAGGTGTATGGACCAAACCAGCAAATGTCTAGATGATACCAGGACCCAGGTCTCACTGCAGGGGAGGGGAGGTACAGGTATTCAGAAGGGGAAAACTGGAATGAACTCTGCTTTTGGATTCGTATTGGTGGGAACTCATGGTTTTCAACATACAGACAGATTTAAAGATATCTAAAGCAGTGATGGCGAAGGTTTTTGAACGTTCAGTGATAATAAACAGGCCGCTGTGGCATGGTGCCCTAGGCACACCACCACTAAAGTGTGTAATAAATGTCTGTAAATGAGTATATAGAAGTAGTTTTTCTCTTTATTTCTCTCTATACACACAGAGATAGAGGTATAAATATAGACCCTAACTCTTCCACTTAGAGGATCCGGTGACATCGACACCCTCGATGCGGATGGAACGCGCCTGCCCACAGACATATGTATGTGGAGCTGTGACCATCAAGGTCATAGTGTTTGGAAGCAGGACTGCTAGGAGGTAATCAGGTTCCGATGCAGTTGTGCCAAAGCCCCGGTTGTGTGACGGAGGCCTTTGCAAGAAGAGGAAAGACACCAGAGCGTTCCCCGGCTTTGCGTGCGTGCTGTGGGAAGGCAGATGTCTGCCAGCCAGGAAGAGAACTCTCTCCAGGAACAGACTCTTTGTCCCATTGATATTGGGTTTCCTAGCCTCCGGAACGTTGAGCGATGTGTGTCCTGCTTAATCCACCCTGGTCTGCGGTATTTTGTTATAATAGCTCAAGTTAACAACCCTTGTAACACATGCCCAGATCTTGGCTTTGAAATGCCATTTGCCACTAAGAGAACTACAGTTCTTTGGAGCAATGACAGATTTCAGGACTGAGGCAGAAAAGGGACCATTAGATATGAGGTGTCTTTGTGTACCAAAAAGCAAGGAAGTGCTTAAAGAGAGCAAAAGAGCACAAAAGCAAGCTTGAAGAGACTCCCTGTGGCCAAATTTGGGAAAATTTGAGGCTCATCATAATAAAGCCAGTAAGAGAATAACATAAGAAACTAAAGCCTGTATATTTATATTTAAATAATAAATACAACTTGTGATGAAGAAAAGAATACATAATTTCAAAACACTTTCCTACAAAATACTGATTCGTTATGAAGAGAAAGTGAGGAATTTACAGTGGAAAAGGCTTGACAGATGTCACTTTAATCAACTGATTAATTTGAACATCAACTTAATGAGATAAATAAAAATTTTGTTCCACTTAACAGGATGAAGGAACGAAAATACATCTTTTACTCTTTTTTTCTCTTTTTTTGTAATTTTAAATGAAGCACTGATGATCATTTTTTAACTTTCTTAGCAACATTTTTGGAAGAGAAACACCATTGAGAACTTCCCACTGAAGCAAATAATGATGTTCATTGCTCCAAAATCCCAAATTTTTGATACACAAAGCAAAACCCTCAGAGCTATAGAAAGTAATGAAAATCCCATTCTTGGGGTTTAGTACAGCTTGCAGCCTTTGCTGCACCAATTGTCCCTTGAATGACTTTTTAAAAAACACACTGGCTCATTAAAATATATATTTTCCATTTGCTTTTTTATTTCAAAAATAATTTAAAAAAAATTTTTAAGGAACTCACAGCTGACTCATCTCCATGTCATGTGTAGGATTTGGAAATCAAGAAGCTCCTCACAACACACATGTTTAGGGTCTTGAACATTTAGTTGTCTTCCAGATAGTGTAAAATGGCCGCACTTGCCAGTGGGAAGGGTTACCAGCGACCTCTGAAATTCCACAGGATGGCATTGGCGCCCATGCTATTCTTCAAAGAGTGGCAGGGCTTCTGTCAAATTCACCCAGTTTTCCTGTGTGAAATGTTTCCTAGCCTGTTGTTATGGATTAAAAACTGGTGGTCAACTTAACACCAGCTGAATTAAATCAGCATGGTATTAGCATAGATGTTCCACCTGAGTAAAGTTGCCAGCATAAACAGAGATGTGGAGAAGGAGAAGTGAGGCATTGTGGGTTTCTCTCAGTGTTGCTGTTTTGAGCCCTTGGTTCTCCTGGAGGAGCTCATCATGACTAGCTTCCCCAGTGTGAGTTCGACCACTGTCATCAGAGGAGCTCAGGACCTTGGTGAGAGTGGCTGCGGTTCACTTTGGGGGAGCTCTGGTCCTTACATCGAGCATCGCTTCCTGGCTCCAGAGGGGAAGATGTGTGCCATTTAATCTCCAGGAGAAGCTCCTCATGCTGGCTTTCCAGCATGTACTTGACTGTTCTTATCATCAGAGGAGCTCAGGACCTCTGTGTCGCTGAGGATGGCAATGGTGCTTTTCACCAGGGGATGGCCCTGGTGCTTATTTTGAACGTGACTTCTCAGCTTCAGTGTAGAACCCTCAATCTACCAGCACAGCTCCTTCACCCCGCTGGCATAGACTTTCCAGCTTCCACCACTGACCTTTGGGCCTTCCCAGAACAGACCTGTACGACAGACTGGCGTGAGTCCTTCTTGTGGGCTCTAGACCTCCAGCTGGACTCGTGGGAGGCATTGTCATGGGCTCTGGGTTTTCATCTGGACTCATGTGGGATATTGCTGTGGGATCCAGGCCCTCAGCTGAATATTCTGGGTCTTTATTGTTGTGGACAGATTTCCTGCACTTCCTTGTGTTTAACTGTGGGTGACCATCATAAAATAATAGTATAAATTCTGTGTCCTGATTCTGAATGTTCTCCTCACAACCCCTGACTACAGCAGCTGTCTCAGCAGTTTTGTTGAGATGTCCAGAATCAGTCTGAGAGGCTCCTGTGTACCATCTTCTCCTGGGGACATGGAAACTGGGACAGCTGTCCAATCATGAATTACACAATCAAACTCCCTTCTTGGGCAGTGTTTTTGGTTAGAACCTGAGATCAATATCCTTTAAGATTGTCTAAAATGTCAGCTCATATTTTTTCCCCCTCCACTCCTCTGCAATGGAACCCAGGGCTCTTGCACTGAGCTACCTCCCTGGCCTTATTCATTTATGCATTTTTAAAGATGGTGTCTTGCTAATTTGCTAAATTTCCCAGGTTAGGCTCAAACGTGCACTCCTCCTCCCTCGGCCTCCCAGGTGGGATTCCAAGCCTGTGCCACCACACCAAGCTTCCATGTACTTCCCATATCCATTGATCATCATTGGGCCAATCCATACCACAGCAGCTGTCTTTGGCTTCAGTTTGACTGTTTCACATAATATGCCCCCAACTCCACCTCATGAAGAATATATCTTTGCCAGTGCTCTAGATGGTCCAGTACAAAGCTCTGCCCGATCTACAACCTCTACAACCGTAAAGGTTAGAATATTCCCAAACTGCTCCAGCTATAGGATTTTAATTTTTTGATAAGGTGGAACCTTCAACAT